>OU015496.1:59185212-59377712 GCA_907164885.2 Dolomedes plantarius | reverse complement strand
CATTAAAAAAAATGTTGGTGTTACGCTTGCCTTTTTAAAAATGCTGTATGCGCATTAATATCCTTCTGCTTTCTTCCAGAACTGAATTATACAGAAGTGAAGTCACAAAACTGGGCATAATGCTTTGAAACCACAAATATTTGCCAAATTTACAGACCAGGGGTGCGCAAACTTTTTCAGGTCACCACTTAAATAAAAAATCACTCGACCCTAACTATAATTTGTTAGTGGTAGCAAAATTTTCTTTTTAAATTGAAGACTTTCAAAAAAAAATTTGGCAGTATTGGGTGTATATTTACTTCGCATAATGACAATAAAAATAAATTCTCACTCGCCTTCGGCCCTTGTTTTATACAAGTTTAATGTGGCCAAAACTCCTCATATGTATTTGTATTTTATTGAGATAAAAATTAACGAAAATAAAAAAAAAATTATGATTTCATAATTATAAGCTTCCTACTAAAACACTAAAAAATTAACAAAAATAGAAAAAAACTGTGAGCCTAATACTTTTCTGATATAGTTGCGAATACTAATCCCGTATCCTATTCCAGCTTATGGCCTCTGTGTACTGAACCTATTGGATACGCCCACATCAATGGTAATCAATGGAGAAAATTTATCTACTATTACAACTACATAAATGCTGATAGTCAATTAAACAACGCGTTTTTCGATAGTATGAACTTTTCTACACCTTGCAACAGGATTCATTTTATGTATTACGTCCACCAAAGGAATTTACGGGCGTTTAAAACACAATATACCAGATACTTTTCCCCCCGAATAATTTAAATTTCAAAATATTATTTGCATTTTTTAGAGAGGAAAAATGCAACAAGGTGTAAGTTTTCTTTCTCTATTACGGAGTATAATTTTTAAAAAATCTTTAAATCCAATTCGGCAATCCATGGACAAATTTTCTCTGTAGGTAAACATTGAGATGAAGGAATCCAATAGGGTTAGTACATTGCAGCCTTAATATTGCATTCATCAATATATTTCCATAGTTTCCAAGGAAGCATTCGGTAGCCATGATCCGGATTTTAATTGATCATGACTTCTTAGTTAAACATCTGAGCCGCTTGGAAATTCTATAGAGTCATTTCTGCACATATTGTGATAAACCACAGTCTGTGGACATTTTCCCACCTCCTAACCTGTGAGACACTGTCGACTCGGGAACTCTGTAGCCGATATTGGGAGGCTAGATTCTTAAGCAATTAATACGTTCTGCTTCCTTCTCTGTTTAACTATTTGTTATTGTTTGTTTTCATGTGGTACTTTTTAACAATGAGGTAAACAAAGAGTTGAGCAAATCCAATAGGATTAGAAGCCTTAAGTCGTGGTCTTCGTTCATATTTTAAAGCTCCTAATTGTGAAAACTCACTTTCCCATAGATAGGTAGAGAAAATCTATGGACGCTATGTAAGTATTGCGATGTGGTATATAACAATATTTATGCACGGTATTTAACAATATCTTATCATATATTTTTCAACATAAAAAAAATTTTAAAATACTAAAAATATGCAAATATAGAATATTTAAATCATACTTTTATAATAAAATAATTCAATGATGGACTCTTATGAGGCAGGAAAATTTAAAAAACAATAATAATGATGATATATTTATGGCGCTTGATTCATACGAAAAAAATTCAGTGCACAGATATGCTTATATATAAATATGATAACATTAAATTTAAAAAATTAACATTTTTAAATGATATGCATTGCACAGGAAGCTTTTTGAAATATGGTCGGAAAATGCTAATAATTTTTTTAAAAAAGTATTTATTCTTCCACAAAATAAATATTCGTGAATTCCAAGTTTCTTCAATGTTGTAAAAAAATATCAATCTCATTTTAAATATAGAATGAAAAATTAAAAAGAAAACGAGGATTACTGTCCCTTATAATTTTCTCGAATTGAAGTAAATTAATTTGTTTGCATAGCTCATTTGACCTGAAACTATATAATTTCAAACATTCATTCAATATATTAAACAAACGTTTTATCCTGAAAGGCAGAATCAATACAGAAATATGATAGGAATCTTACGCGATGCAAATCATGAATTCCAAGTATGGGGTATAAAATCAACTTCCTTCACCATGACCAGTACTCAATAAATGCAAATATTTTCTAAAGAATAGTAAAAGTATAGAATACGATGAAATATTTTGCATCTATCTTGCGAAATATGCCCTACGTGTCATATTTTTTGAATGTTAAAAATTCCATGGCTCAAAAAAGTTAGTTTATTTTCTTCGATATAGCAGCTGTAGAGAGCTACTTCTGAAATTGAAATTCTCTTCTTTCCGTAGATGTTTTTAGACACGTACTTTATTTTATTCTTTCCGTATTATTCAATACATGTCTAGAATCTTTTTGAGACTTTCTATAGAAATTTATTGTGGGAAAACATGCGTTAACCCCACTTCAAGATCATATTTTTATGCTAAATTTATCGCTTTTGTGCAAACCTTGCAAATACGATAAGCGTAAAAATTCTAGCTTATGAAGTTTATGTATAGAAAACTGTGTTTACAATATATATTAATTTGTATTTCAATTTTTTTTCGAGAGAATTTCAAATTTGTATATCAAGAATGTAGCCACACTTACTATCTCTAATGAAAATCTCTACCGATTGCACTTATGCCAAATTAAATGAATTGTAAGTTGAAGATATATATATATATATATATATATATATATATATATATATATATATATATATATATAATTTCTCACCAAAATATTATTTAGATTTTTGTTAGTTTTTAAAGAAAATTATTTTTAGAAATATTGACTTAAAATGTTTTATTAGAAATATTAGATTAGAAATGTTTTATGCCAAACCACAATACATGTTTAAAAGTTAAAATGCTATACGCTGAATCCGTATATTGCATGTATTTATTATTTCATTTATTTCACTTTTTTTCAACAAAATAGTGAAACTTCTCTCGACGTGCACCCGTATTCAAAGGCCACTCTGCAAAACAGCCACTTTTTATGGAACCATTTCTGAACACCATAGTGAACTCTACACCTATTCGACGAACACCCCTTAAAACGGAGTCTTTTTTATAGAACCATTACTGGCCGCTATCGAGAATTTTTATTGAAAATAAAAAAGGTCATTTATTAAACAGACATATTGTTCCTAATTCGCGTATAAGTTTGCCTATATAATATTATCTGTATTTTTTTTTCTATCATTCGATTCTTTAGTTGAAAATTTAATTAAAGCAAGCTCTTCAATCAAATTTTGTTCTTTCAATCATGGACGATTTTTTTTCTTCATCTGTGTCTAAAAAAGAATTACAAAATCATGAAAAGCCGGAAAAAAAACGTTCTTCAAAGTGTTGACTTTAAGCCAAACTCAATTAGATTGGTTACTCTTACAGTTAAAATTGCTCGAAAGTGAATGTACAGTTAAAATTAAATGAAAAAGTTTTGTGACTTTATTTGTTACCGGAAGAAGTGTCAGCTAAAATGTTTAACCGTGAATGAAGAAAAAAAATACATAAAAAATTACGAGAAATTTAAGAAATCAAAACGAAAAAGAGTATTAGTTATTTCTGCATTTCTCTACGCTGTTAAGAAACTGAAAAACAAAACCCACTGGAATATGACTTCATAGGTATTAATTTAAAAATCAGTAGTGCACATTCCCTGTATTTTTTTAAACTGCATATATTTTTCAGATAATACATTCTTCGCATTAAGCATAAAAAATTTGAAATAAAGTTTATTTAAAATCTCAAAATCTATATAAATAAAAATTACAAGCAAATGAAATTTAAAGCAATATATAGAATTAACAGTTAATTTCCATGTTTTTGTTAACTTGCTTTCTTGTTTGTTTGTGTGTGTGTTTGTGTGTTTTTCTAGTACAAATCTTGCAATCGATTTTTAACTAACTTTCCGACTACCTAGCCATTTTAAACTTCTAGAATAGCTCAGAACACGATGACAAGAAGTATTTCAAGACGATGACAAGAAGTATAGAAGTATTTCTTTTATACTTCTAGCCATATTTAAGCAGAATTGAATTAACTTTTAGTTATTTTCAGTTCATTTTGTTTTGTAGACTGGTGCAGCCATCTATCGCTGACACGGGAATGAAAAGTTAAACGCAAATTAACTTCCAATTAACTTCATTTTCTTTCAAGTCGATGGGATAATTTATAAAAAAATTTTTAAAAACTATTTATTAATACATAGAATTGTCAAGTTTATATGATTCAACAGAAAATTTAAAAATATGGCACATAAAAAGTTATTTTTATTGTGTAATTACTTTTATATATATTGTGGCTTGTCATAATTAATATTTCTAAATATAAATTTCTTCGAAAATTAATAAAAAAATATTCCGCATTGAGAGCGGTATATTAGAGTACATATTATTTAGAAAATAAAGAGAAAAATAGCAATTTAAAAAAAAAATCGGTAACGTACTGGCCATTATTACTTGTATAAAAAAGCGTAATGCACTCGCTTTTTTATAGAGCTGTTTACACATTTTTTAGACAATGCATATTGTATTCACAAAACAAAATTACATAAAATTCTTGTGTTTTAAATGTTCTATTTGACATCCTAAACTCTGAACTATCTTTCGACACCGCAATTTCCAGGATAATAATGCCTTTTGAAGTGACAGAAGAGGTATTCTATCCCATTCTTCCTGAACAGCTTTCCAGAGTCCTGTAAGGGTTTTGGGACGACATTTGGATAATGCAGATTTTAAAAGCCCGAAAGCAAAAAGAATTCATAGGTGATAGATACATCGGGAGTTTTAGTAGGGATATCAGTGAAGGGTATGGCCTTGATACCAGTTTTTTGTTCCATTTCTTTTAGGAAATTTACAGTGGATTTTGATGTGTGACTGCTAGCTTTGTCCTGTTGGAGTCTCACAGATTGATGGCACTGTGGGTAAAGCGATGGTATTTCATTCAGAAAAATTGGCGATAAAATATGTTCCTGATAGTATTTGGAGTTAATCTTGACATTTTTTCCACTCTCTTTATTTTTAACTTGCCATTATAAGAAAAACCAGCAACAATCATGAATCCCTTAGAAAAACTTTCTTTCGATTCTTTGAACCATGTACTTAAATTTTTTTCTCCCCTTTTATGATAATAAATGGCTCTTTTTTTGTTGCAATCATTTAAATACACCCATGATTCATCTATTGTGACAATTGTTTTCCATTTTTCTTTGGATAAGTATTTCTCATATAGAATTCTGCAGCGTGTCCTGCGTTCAGCGATATGATTTGGAAGAAGACGATGCACATTGCGTTTTTTCGCTTTCTTAAGATTTAAATCAACGTTTATCATTTTGTTTACAGTGGACACCAAGCATTTTAATGATTTTGCAACTGCCCTTTGACTAACGGGATTTTCTTTTAACATTAAACAACGTACATTTGCAATAGTCGAAGATGTCCATTTTTTCCTCGGTTACTTGTTTGGAATTTTTGTCCCACTTGAGGCTCCAATTTGACGTTTTTTTTTCCTTTCTTGTTGACGATATTACCTATCGACGCTTTAGATATCACAAAACCATGACTCTCACATCGTTTTTGGATAACGGTGTATGCATATTTCTCTTCGGAAAGAGCATAAATGTAGCCTTCAAACCACTGCTTTGTTAAAAACGCCATTTTGAATAAAAACAAAAACAAAACTTTCAAGCCACAGACCATAATTTTGACTTTTAAAAACATTATACAATTGCAATTATTTCTTTTGCAGCAAACGATTTTTTATTACCGCTTACCAAAATCGTCTAAAAAATGTGCGAACAGCCTCTGTATATATAGAGAGAAATGTCTTAATATATTTTCATAGGAACGTAAATTGTTTGCGAAATATGTTATCTACTGGATGTCATTTCAAATAACATAAATAGTTCACATTCAATGTCAAATATTTATAGAAACATGATGAAATATTTTGTTTCATCTGCTTTTATAGAGAATTATGAATAATTTGAAATATAATTTTCTTTGAATATTAATAAAAAATAATAAATATTCCTGAATGTAAAGTTCGTGTGTCAGATAAAAAATTAGTTCAGACAACAAACAGAAAAAATAAATTTTATCAAAGTTTTTTATTCACCTGCAGGTTAATATCACTTGCATAGAAAATGTTATACACACGCTTTTCGGGGTTGTTAAAATATATATACAGAAATAACTTGATATTTTTGCATACAAACGTAAATTGTTTGTGAAATATGTTTTTTTTCTGGTTTGCATTTCAAATTTTCTATCAATGACCAATATTTATTCCAACATGATAAAGCATTTTGTTTCTTCTACCCTTTTCATAAAGTTTGTGAAGTTAAGGCTGAAATTAAAATATACTTTTGATATTTACGTGTCATTACCAGCATCAGTCACTGGAGATGTAACTCACATTAATGTTTGAGACACTAAAGAACTAATAATAATGAAGATTACTAGAGATCGTCTAGAGTTGTCATCAAATTTGAATCCTCTTCGCAACTTTGTGTACCTTGTTATATCGCAGAAATTATGTATAATGAATAACTGAAACAAATTATTAATCGTGGTTACGTTTTCTGTAAATCTGTGCACATAAATATTATTTAACTGATAGTTAAAGAATGTGATTAAGTTAAGAATATTAAAGAATATTCAAATTAATATATTAATTCTCTGTCATAAACAGTAAATAGATTTGTTGCACTTTTTATTGAATTTGCTCTGAAATAGTGATTTTCACAGTTCAAAGTTAAAATGTAGAAGAAAAATTTTGTCTGGTTCTCAAAAACTTTCATTTCTGTTGATCTTCTGAAATCAACATCGGTATAATAATTCCATTATCTTTGTTATTTTAGTTTGGCTTGTTATATAGAATTTTTTGTGAGTACGATATATTTCTTTGAGAAACGCATATTTAGTGTTATTTCTTTTCTAATATGGGGCACTTACCAATCAAGACATTTGCATATTTCCTAAGACATTTGTTCTATATAAAACAATTTTTTTACCACCGCAGTACACTAAAACTTCTTCTGGTTCTGTGATGCAGACATAATAGAAAGTTATGTAAATACAAAGAATGACCATCGAGACAACTGAAATTTTAAAATCTCTAGTCTGTTAAGTAGCTGAATAATTAAACATTGGGCGCAGTTGCCCGGTTGTCAAAGGCAGCGAGCCGTGATCTGAACGTCTCTGGTTCGATGCCGGTCGCTGAAAAAATCCACTGCCATGTTCACTAACGGCGGTTGGTGCATGAAAAATCTGTAGTGGCTGCAATGCCCTCCAAGTTCTTAAATTTACCTCTGGAGGTGCGGGGTCAAGTGTTTCGGTCTCGTCACTTGACTCGAATCAAAATTACGGGCCCGGTCCTTTAGCCAATTCAGACTCTTTTGGTGCTGTTAAAAACCAGAGCCGCACCACTTCACCCAATAGCCGTTATGGACTTGAACTGACTATATACTGTCGGTCAAGGGGCATTAGTCATAACACAACACAACAACAACATAATTAAAGATTAAAGCGTTCATAGTCTAAATACACTACTTCATAACTCTGTACCTGCATTAAATCTATTTAATTTGAATTTAAATATTAACATTGCCTTGATATCTAAATGTACTACTCCATAACACTTAACGTACATTAAATCTATTCTAATTTGAATTAAAATATAATAATTGCCTTTGATATATATATACAAAAATATATTGATATTTTTGCATAGGACTTAAATAGTTTCTGAAATAGCTTCTGATTTACATTTCAAATAAAGAGAAATGTGTCTATCAATGCTACATTACTTGACATTAGGATATTTGTAAGTTATCAGAATTACACCGCAATCATTTATTGGTTATACGCTTCGAATGAGAGCGATAAAGATAGCCCCATATACATTAGTTCTACAGAAAGTGATTCATCCAAGAAAACTTATACTCTTTTTCTGAAAAAGCCTATTTAAAACTTCCTTACTTACGAATTTATACTTTTCTTTTACTTTAAATTATGAATGGGAAGCAAATTACGTTGTTAAAAAGTAGCATTATGAGAATTTGAATTTTAGATGTGACGTATGAGAGGAGAAATTATAGACTAGAAGAACAGAGTCACATGAAAAAAGTGAAATCTGATTTCATAATAATCACTGTGTTAGCCAAATATAAAAAAATAAATATATCGATGAAAATAATAATTAACGCTCTATCTGGAACATCTGATTAACCAAATACACAACCATTACTTTCCTAGAATTCTCCGAGTGTATAAATTGAAGATATAACATTGAATCCCAATGGTCTTTTTTTTACATGACGTATGCATTTTAATATTTTACATGTCAAACAAATGGTGCTAGAAATTATTTTAAAATTTAAATATTCGAGATTTTAGATCCGTGCGCATGCATCCGTCGATACCCCTCTGGAGTTGTTCAGCTCATTATGTTTGCAGATATCAGATGCATCTTAATATGACAGATGACTTCTGCAAAGTGCAACGTGCATAATGTTTCGTGCATGGCTCAAAGTTGATTACAGATGAAAATAACTTTAGATGTATTGGATGACAATGAAGTGTAAAGGGATGACATGAATGTGTACATAAATGGGCGGTATTGTAGCAGTTTGGTAAAGAATGACGTGGTGAAAAATCAATTACAGATTTTAAAAAAAGATGAAATTAAATAGGATCAATGGGAAAAAAATGTAACACATTGTTTACTGACGATTTTATCTAAATGCATACGCAAGTCACAGGCAAAGAATGAAATCTTGGAAAAAAGTACGGCGTTTTTATTTCTTTAATTCTGTTTTCTGTATATGTGGGGGGGGGGGAGTCTGATATTCACAGTTTAAATTTAAAAAATATTAGGATTTGCCACAAACTCATTCAGGTCATATTAAAGGTAGTTTTTAGTGTAAAAAAATGTTTAGTTGATCAAACATTTCTCCAATATGACTTTAGTTTTATATACTGAATTGTCTTCAACATTTGCGTGTAAAAACATGTTTATTCAGTACTGGTCAACAATATGTTGAAAGAGGAAAAAAAAATATTTAATTAAAAGTTCATAATTTAATAAATTATTAGGGAGAAATACCTGAATAAAAAGGTAATAAATATTAAAAAATGACTTTCTGTAGGCTACCACACAATAAATAAATTTTAATTAATGCATAATGTAGTAAATAGATATTATTACATTTTTGTGTGTAAGTTACCACTTTCAATATCACAAAAGTATTAACATACAGACGATATTCTTCTGACGTATTTCCACCCTCAAAAAAAGTGAATGCATATCCCGGTTAATCAGTGGAAATGTTAATATATTTCCGTAATCACATTCGCTACAAATGACGCATACACGCAAATATTGCCAACTTCCACTAAAATTCCCATAAGTGTGACCGCATTTCCGGTCTAACAAATAATAATTTATAATAATAATTAGTTATTATACCACATATATATATATATATATATATATATATATATATATATATATATATATATATATGTGTGTGTGTGTGTGATAATTATCTTAATTCTAATTTGTTGACTATCAAATTTCAAATAAAAACCAGTCAACTTCATATGCTTATATATGATAAAGTCTTTCTATGAGATCAGAGAGAGTAAGAGAAGGCCCGTTCACAAAAAATACCCCTTTCGGTAGAGGTGGAACCTACCCTTGTGGTGCTATTTTAAACCAAACACTCCTCAGACCACTATGGACATGGTCTGGATATTCCGGCCATGGTTCATTAGCAACACCAACAGCAAAATTATATGATAAAAAATGCTTTTTCACCCAAGGTGCTTTTACTTTACAATATTAGTTTTCTTATCATGCAAGGCGGATTTTCATTTACATAATTATTTGTCAAGTATTAAGATTCTATGGAACTTGTAGTTTTCTTGAAGCTATTGAGATAAATAGATTTTCAATTTCACACCTAAGCAATATTACGACAATAATATAACTCTTGATTTTTTAAAACGCTACGTAAAGTCAAACTGCTAAATTGTTAAATAATTCCAGCGGCGTGCCTTCGCTTATGATTGTTTTGGGGGTGAAACCATTGGACGCTCATGACAGGTTGTTTGCCGACGGGGAGGCTGGAATGACGATGCTTGGACTTATAACTGCTTAAAACAGGAGGTTGGAATTGTGTGTTAACTGTCACCTGTTGCCTGTGAACAGATGCTACCTGTTCACATATTCTTATCTTTGTATGTGCTCTGATGCGGGATAATTCAATTTTTATGGTATGTTTTTTAAAATTTTTAATTTATTTTAATATATTTTTAATTGTGATTTTTATATTTAAATTTATTTTTAATTTTTACTATTTTTTACAGGTAGACAAGCAGTCCCGTGAAATGCCGCTCATATTCGTTTTCAAAAGTTCTTTATATTTTTAGCGGTTATATTTATAGAAGCTACCTATGACCATCGTGTCATAAGAAATTGCCTGCTCCATGTGTTTGGATGTTGGTTCGCTTACTAGATGTTGTTTGGATGTTAATTAGCCTACTCTATGTTTCTATGATATTAATTCACCCACTATACATTTCTAATGGGTTGAATAGCCTATTGTATATTTTCTGGGTGTTGATTCGCCTACTGTAATTTGCTTGAATGTTGATTTACCAAATCTGTCTGAATTTCTTTTATCGTTAATTCAACTAAGTGTTTAAAATGCTAAGCTGCAGCATACATATTCTTATAGCTTGCTCTAATAGGTGTCAATTTGGTTCTCTCTCTCTCTCTCTCTATATATATATATATATATATATATATATATATACACTGCTGGCCACCCAAATTGCAACACAAAGAAAGACCAGAGATATCACGACAAAATTTATTTTGTAGATAACATGTTGACCAAGTATCAAATGATTAAATTTATAGACTTCTGTAAGTGTGGTTCCTGCCAAAATCAGTAGCCAGAGTATCCGCCATTGTTGGAGATCACCGCTGCCACACACCTCGGCATTGATTCAAAGAGACTTTCGATGAGTTCTTAGGGTACAGCATTTCAAGCAGCTTCCACACGTTGCCAAAGTTGATCTGCTATGGCAGCTGGGGATGGAATCTGGGTCAATCGTAGAGCAACCATGGACCACCTGTTTTCTATCGGCGAAAGATCCGGAGAGCGAGGCGGCCAGGGAAGCAATTCAATCTGGCGATTGACGAAGATCCTTTGGACAATGCGTGCCACGTGTGGTCGAGCATTATCCTGTTGAAATATGGCTGTGGGCAAGCCCTGAAGGTAAGGAAGGACAACTGGCTCCAACACCTCGGAAATGTAGCGCTGGCTGTTTAAAGAACCGGCAATGCGTACTAGATGTGTGCGATAGTG
The DNA here is from genome assembly GCA_907164885.2 of Dolomedes plantarius. NCBI lineage: Eukaryota > Metazoa > Arthropoda > Arachnida > Araneae > Dolomedidae > Dolomedes > Dolomedes plantarius. Next base: position 59,366,300 of record OU015496.1, on the reverse strand, counting down.
ATATCCAATACCGCCCCATACCATAATACCATAATACCATAATACCCGGTGCAGGACCAGTGTAGCGGTGCATAACGCAGCTGTTCACCATCCTCTCTTCACGGTGTCTCCAGACTCGAATGCGACCATCGTGGTGTTGCAGACAGAAACGTGACTCGTCAGTAAAGACAATTTCATTCCATTCTGCCTTCCACACCCTCCTGTCATTGCACCATTGGCTGCGGAGACGTCTGTGGTTCTGCGTCAAGGGTAAACAAAGCAATGGACGATTTGCGGACAGACCACTCTGCTGTAAACGGCGTCGAATGGTACGCGCAGACACTGGATGATGCGTTACAGACTGCATGTGCTGTGCTATGGTTCGTGGTGTGACTGAGCGATCCGTCACTGCCATGCGCACAATTTGACTGTCATCACGTGAAGTGGTGCGCTGAGGTGGATGCGATCGAACACGCCGGTCCGTCGTACCCTCCTGCATCCAACGATCACATATCCGTATTACAGTTGTTTGGTTTCGTCAAACACGACTACCGATTTCCCTGAAAGATAATCCACAATCTCGGTAGGCCACTATCCTTCCTCTGTCGAACTCGAATACTTGATCAAAAGATGATCGCTGTTTTCGACGAGGCATAATTGATCGTTTTTTTGATAAAACCACAAGAAAAACACAATTGCCGAACTTGAAATCGTCGAATTCTCCAAGCCTTAAATAGCGCTTTGAAGTGGCGCCACAGGCGCGCGTGATGTGCGTCTGCGCTCAAATTCTAATCATTTGCATATCTCACCTCCGCTAATGCATGTTGTAAATTTCATGTTATTTGCATGTTTCCTTCAGGGTGTTGCATTTACAGTGGCCAGCAGTGTATATATAGATATATACACTCATGGACAAAAAAATTAGCGCACCAAGAAATAATTGCGGGATCGTAACGAAACTAGCAATGAAGGTACATGTCGGGGAGATATGCAAATGACTAGAAATGCAGCGTGTTTGCGCATTACGTATAGCCGGTAGAGGGCGTTGAATATCGTACTCTGTGGAGTATAAAACAGGTAACCAAAGCTTGTTTGAGTATGCTGAATCATTTACAAAGGAAAAGCTGAGATAGACATGCCATTACGCCGTGGTCGAAGACAATATAAGCAGTTGTCTCAGTTTGAGAGGGGGAGAATCGTCGGGATGATGGAAGCTGGGTGTTCAGCTAGGCGAGTAGCTCGTCAATTAGGCCGCTCTGATTGTGTTGTGAGGAGGTGTTGGGACCAGTGGACCCGAGAGATGTCATGTACACGAAGACCAGGCTCAGGACGCCCTCGACAGACCAGTCCTGAGACCGCTACATTGAAAGAAATGCACGCGTAATGACAACTGCTTCATCGGCCGCCATCCAGGCACAGGTAGCACCTTCACTCGGGGCCTCTGTGTCTTCTCGAACCATACGAAGGCGCCTGGCTGAAGGACAGTTGGTATCACGGTGCCCATTACGTGTGCTGCCCTTGACGCCCACCCATCGACGCCTCCGTTTGGAGTTTTGCCGCGCACGAGGAAACTGGACTGCAGCGGAATGGAACCAGGTCGTCTTTAGAGACGAATCCAGATTCAATCTCGGCAGTGATGACAATCGTGTCCGTGTGTGGAGAGCCCGTAGTGAACGCTTCAATCCTGCCTTCGGTGTACAGCGACACATCGCTCCCACAGCTGGTTTGATGGTATGGGGTACCATTGCCTACAAAACACGGTCACTGTTATAAAGACTCATGGAGTATATCTATTAATATTCAGGTCTTTATAACTGTCTCTCATAACCGCCATATATTGGCAGAAAGGAAAAATGATTTATTGCCAAAAAAGGCGATGCACGCCAAATCTGGTGTATTGAGCCTGTATTGCGCAGGCGCGAAGGACAGCTTGGCGCATGTCAGGCTAGCTTCGAAAAGTAGCGGGAGACAGCCCTTGGACGTGTAGCAGGTTGGTGACTTTTAGGAGCGACTATGGGTGACCGGGAGTGTGGTGAGAGGCATAGCCTAGTATAAGTATTTACCTTTTTATTATGTTTAGTTAAAATAAATTTCTTATTTGCTCCTTAAACCCCTTGTCTGTAATTTAATTTACTGTAGTAGATAATTGTTTCCTAGGTATGAATAATTTGAGTATTGTAATATGCTTAGCACGTGGGTCAGGCTATATGTAGGGTTAAGTATTTTCTTGCTAAGCTAAGTGCTGTTAACCTAAAGTAAATATTCTACTTAATCCATGTTACCTGAGACAACCTATCTGGGTTATCTTTCATGTCGCTTTGTTACTTGAAATTAATTCTGTAACTTAATACACAACGCATTTCAGGTTTCACCTTTTTTGACTGGCTTAACTATTCGCTCATTTGCTACCACTTGTTCCGATACGGTTTCCCATTTTGGAGTCGTAATTCTCGGCTTCACAACATTTGGTACCGGTTGACCAGTCCTTAAAATTAATTTTAATATTTAAGGGTAGTAATTGTCTCATTTATTGGTAACTTTTTTTAATTCTTTAACCTATGTGAGTAATGAAAAAATGCATCTTACTATTCCCCCTTATAATGTTGTTCTCTTTATTAATAAGTAATATATGTATGTTAATAATGCTAAAATTTCATTCACTTTGCTTTGTCTGTACCACATGATGCATTTTTTTATAATAGAGCATGAACGAAGCTATGTTTGTTATGTGCAATTATTTAATTATACTGTGATTTTATGAATATCTGAGTATTTAACATTGAATATTATTTAAGATTGGAATTTGTGTTATATTGATTGATTTTTATGTGTAAAGGATATATTTTATTGCTTTTTGAATTACAATTATTGATTTAAACTTCATTATTGATATAAATTCATTTAATATAAAGTGCTAATTTTGTGTCATTCATGCAACCTATCATATCTATGAGTTCATATAATATTTCTGACTGATAAGTGACATTTATGCTGAAACTTTTTTAATGCTAATTAAGCTATGGTGAACTCAAGCATAATATTTGAAAAGTGTATTATTGAATAGTATCCCATTTTGTATATACATAACTTTTAATATACTTCTTTTCTAAATTATATCCATAATTCGTTACATTTTGTCATTTGCTGGTTCATGTTATCTCCAATGGAATTCTTCTCTTGCATTTTATGGTTCACTGCTTTCTGCAAATTTTTGTTTACACGTTGAATGTGTAAAACTCAAGTTATGTTATCTTTTGTGTGATCCTTGAGAATTTTAGTCCAGTTCTTTTACTTTTTGCTTTCTTGGACATGGCTAGCGAGGTAGACAATAGATTCAATGTAACCATTCAATCTTTTGAAGGTGATGGAGAATTATTGTCATTTTTCTCTAAGCAAGTCAGGGACTTAGCGAGAGTAAATAATTGGTCAGGCGCTGAAACAGCTATATTTATCAGGTCGAAATTGGTAGGGCCTGCTCTAAAGTATGTCATAAGTACTTCTGAGTTGTTGGACACAGAAGATCATGAATTTTTGTTGCAAGGGTTGAAATCCTTCTTTGATCCTATTCATTCTGTAAACACTGCCTTATTGCACCCTCAGAACACCATAACTCTTCTACCTGCAGAGTCAATTAGAAATCTTGCTCACAGAATTTCAGTTCAGGTTTCAAAATTACATCCCTCTGTTAAGAATCCTGATGCCCTTAATGAGATAAAATTTGTAGAGTTAATTAAGGCTGTCCCTCAGAGTATTAAGGTGCAACTATTAAGTGAAAACATAAAATGTTTCCAGGCTGCAGTTGATAGAGCTGATACTTTGCAGCAATTAGAATCTTACAGCACTTCAACCCAGTCTGTGGGTAGTGCTTTGCAGTTGCAAGAGCTGCTCGCTGAAATTCAGGTTATCAAAGAACAGCTCAATTCACTGAATATGACTAAGAACCAAATAAATGCGATTCAATCATCCTCGACTTTGTCATGTGACACTGAATGCAATGAATATATGTCACCTTGTTCTTCAAATGAGTCCAGACAGAAAGTTTCAAAGACTGTCTGTCAATATTGCTATAAGACAGGTCACACTTTTGCAAAATGCTATAAGTTTCAAAAGGATTTTCGTAGGGAGCAATCATCTTCTGGTCCAAATAATAGAAGCAGGCAGTTAAATAACTCTACTAGGCTGAACTCACACACTGTGAGAAACTCGAATCTAAATCCTGAGGCCTCTTCCTTTGTTTATGATTCTTCTAACCCTGCAGTGAGACAATCTAATGCTGATGTACCTTCGTCTCTCCAGTATTCCTCATCAGCCAATGTTAATAGTCCTAATTATGACCTGTATATTCCTAATTATGTCAATCATAGTGATTTGGTACAACAGTGCTCAAATGTTTCTGTAAATAGTAGAGGTACTTATAATCTTAATGTGCAGTGTAATAATGTTCAACAAAGTTTTTCTTCTGTTGGTTGTCAAACTTCTGCTGCTATCAAAATTATGAACTCCACTGCTACTCAGTGTGAGATCCCTGTTAATGATAATGCATTACATACTAATAGCAAAATTGTCATCGAAAGGATATGTAGTGCTCAAACCTCTGCTAAATTACCTATGGTTAATATAAAATTTCCTCAAACAACTATTATTGGATTAATTGACACAGGTTCTTCTATCTCTTTACTCGACCAGTCATTTTTCCACATGAACAAACAGTCTCTTAATTATAAAAACATTTCTAGACAGGTGTCTATATCAACCATCAACTCTTCTGTCAATTTCTCTTCATGTATCAATTTATCTTTCAAACTTGAGAAGAAATTCTTCAAACATCCATTTTTTGTTACAAATTTGAATGATAAGTCTTTTTCTGCCATAATTGGTTATGATTTTCTTACTAAATTTCATGTGGATATATCAAATTCGCAAGCTTCCATCACATTTGATGATATGGTCATTCCTTTTATTGATTCTGAAAATCAAGGTGTACATTCTCATGTTATTGTAAATGCTCAGAATGCTACTCTTGTGTCTAAAACTATAATCAAACCAAATTCTTCTTCCTTTGTTAAAATCAGTGCTCCAATAATCAATGCAAATTCTGATTTATTCTTTGAACCTGTTGTTAAAAATCCAAATCTGTTAGTTCATCCATCCATTATTGCAAATAATATATCTGTTGATGAGCAACCAGATTCTATAAATGATAATAGTTCAACTCCTGCTACTCAACAATCCTCTAAGGTGATTAAATCATTCATTTTAATTGAAAATTTGTCCAATAAGCCAGTTCATGTAAACAAAAATGCTGTGTTAGGTCATGTGTCTTCTTTAGATGAGCAGTTGTCTGTTTCCCATGCTCGAACTACCTCAGTCAGTGAATCTGTAAATCTTATTACTGCATCTCCTGAAATATTAAATTTAAGAAAGTCTGAATTTAATCTTAATGACTTTAAGCTTTCCCATTTGAATCCTGGAGAAATTTCTCAAATGTCACAACTGTTGAGCAATTATGCCACTGCTTTTTCTTCGTCGTCTAAGTCTTTAGGACACACTGATCGTGTGATTCCAAATTTGAATTTTGATCATGACTTCCCTCTTAAGACTCTTCCATTTCCCATTCCCCAGTCTTTGCAAGCTGAGACTAAAAAGCAAATCGATGAACTTGTGGAGGCAGGTATCATTGAGAGAACAATCTCTGATTGGGCTTGCCCAATATTGCTTGTTAAAAAGAAGCAATTAAACTCTTCTGCTCCACAAAAGTTCAGACTTGCTTTGGATCTACGTCTCATTAATCAGATAATTAAGAATTCATCTTATCCTTTACCTAAGATTAATGACATAATCTCTAATATAGCTCAATATCGCTACTTCACCACCTTGGACTTAAAAAGTGCTTACCATCAAATTGACCTACCTGAAAAATTTCAGGACCGCCTGAGTTTCACTTCCATGTGGGGTCAGTTTAAATATAAACGTTTAGTTTTTGGACTGCGTAGTGCAGCATCCTTTTTCCAAGCTCTAGTCGATACTCTCATTGAGGAAACCAATGATTTGGGTATCTTTGCTTACCAAGATGACATTGTCATTTGTGCAAATTCATTTCAAGAGTCTTGTCAGAAATTAAAAGCTCTTCTTTCTGTTTTTACTAAAAATAATATTACTGCTTATCCTCCAAAGTGTTCATTCCATCAAACTGAAGTAGATTACCTAGGTTTTAAAGTGTCGCAGAACACTATAAGTCCAATTTCTTCTAATATCATAAAGGTGACTTCATTTCCAACTCCAAAAACTAAAAAACAGTTGAAACGTTTCCTAGGTGTTTGTAATTATTACAGACACTTAATTCCACGTTTTTCTAATTTGGTTGCTCCTCTGGTTTCAATGACTTCTATGTCTGTACCTTTTAATTGGACTGATGAAGCTTCTAATGCATTCCAGTCACTACAAAAGATTTTCTTTTCTTCGCCTTTTATCAGACAACCTAATTTTGATAATACCTTTTATGTCAACACTGATGCTTCCAAAGAAGCAATTTCTGCAGTGCTATTACAAGACTTTGATGGTCAGCTATTACCTGTCTCTTACTTTAGTAAATCATTAAATAAAGCTGAGAGGAATTATCCTGCTCTCAAATTAGAACTCATGGCTATAGCAAAAGGTGTGCAATCCTTCAAACAGTACTTGTATAATAGAGAATTTTTTGTTTTATCAGATAGTAAACCTCTTATGCACTATAAGAAAACAACTTCTCCTGCATCCATCACCACAAGATGGTTAATGTCTCTATCTGAATATTCCTTTAAATTTATTCATGTCAGTGGAACTTCTAATGTGTTACCAGATTATTTTTCTCGCACACCTAATGTTATAACCCAAGACCTTAATACCAATGCTAATTTAATTAATTCAAAGCAAATTTTACCTGTAGTTACTTTGGATTCTGAGGAACCTGCTCAGTATGATAAAGTACTTAATAATAATAATAATATGTTGTATGATAATAGTGATTCTATAGAGGTAGATAATTCACCTCATAAGGTATCTCATGTAAATGCTATAAATAATGTCAATAGCAGTAACACTGGTATTTCTACTAATGTTGTAAAGCCTAGTTCTTGCTCTAACTCATATTTTTCTGTACCTGATAATACCCATGCTAAGGTAATTAATTGTACTTCTGCTCTGACCCACAATAGTAATGTTCATATTAAACCTAATTTGCCTCCCTTTGCTGCCTCCTCCCACTCCTCCACCACTCCTCAGGATGTAAACACACACAGTTCAATCTCTAAGTGTGAAGCTGCAAAGCAGCTACAAAAGATATTCACCATCATAACGTCAGAAGTTGCTGACCCAGAGAATGAAATCTCTTCAGCAACAATCTTGAAGGAACTGCTCAGGGATAAGGAACTCTCAGAAATTTTCAATAAGTTAATCAACAGGGCAAAGGATGTGCCCAAGAACTTTTTTGTCCACCCAGAGTCAAACTTATTATTTTACGCTGGAAAGAAGGGTGTATTGAGAGAAGAGTACATTGTGTTACCGTCAGCTCTCAGGCCAAAGGCACTTCGCTTGGCCCATTTGTCCCACTTTGGACTTGCAAAGACGTACGAGGCTCTCGCCAAAAAGTACTGGTGGCGAGGCGCATACATGGATTGCGCCAATTATGTAGCCTCATGCTCACAATGCATTATTCATAAAAAAAGAAGAGTGGCGGTTGCTCCAGTCCAGTCTGCACCACTTCCTACTGCACCAGGCCAACTTGTATCACTTGATCTTGTTGGTCCCTTCCGCAATGGTCACTCGGTCCTCACCATAATTGACCACTTCAGTCGCTTTTTGGTCCTAGAGGACATGCCGTCAACCACAGCTGACAGAGTAACCAAGGCTATATTTAGGTACATTGCCATGTTTGGCAGACCAAGCCATATTCTTACTGATCTTGGCCCACAATTTACCTCTGTGGTATTCAAAAGGCTATTGGATATGGCTGGAATCAGATTGGCACACTCATCACCTGGCCATCCTGAGGCAAATGGAGTCTCTGAAAGGATTAATGCCTCTATCAAGTCGTCGATCTCAACTTTGCAAGCCCAAGGTGTACCATTTGACACAGCCATCCTAATACATGCCTCACTATACAACTCTACCATCCACTCTACCACAGGTCACTCCCCTGCAGTCGTCCATTTTGGAAGAGCTTTAGCCCTGTTGACTGATTCTGAGAGGTTCTTCGAGGACTTTCCTCATCTTGACAAAGGGTCCCTCATTGATAATATTATGGCACAAACTAAAGCCATTTGGTCACTGTGTTTCAACAATACATCCTTAAGTCAAGCAAACTCTCACAGGAAGCTCAATAGAGCAAGAAGAGACACAAGGCTAAAGGAGGGTGACATTGTGTATGTAAAATATAAAACTCACTTCAACCAATTTCTCAAGGGACCATTCACTATTGAGAAATTCCGCTCAAATGTGACTGTGGTCATTCGACCACTGGAAGATAGAATATCACAGGCTTCGCTCATCCATGTGAACAGGCTGATAAAGGCCCCAGCTCGTAAAGGGCATTTATTAGAGAAGCAGACGAATCCATCTCCCACTACTAATGATTCTGTGTGCCCTAGTTCTCTTCATCCAGTTGCCCAGATGCCTGTTCCGGTGTCCAATCCTTCAGATCCTGTGCTGGACTCCAGTCTTTCAAGGGTTCCAGAGGATGACCATTCCATGGATGCCACTGAGGGGTACTTTCCTGATGGAGAACTGTTTCCTCCTGCTCCAGATGATGAGTTCCAGGTCCCAGAAGCAAGTCTAGCAGACGAGCAGTTGTCATTCCACCAGCCATCAATGCTTCTTGAAACTCCTCAGCTCCAGATGGAATCGACTGAAATCCAGGATCCAGTTGGTCTCTCCCACGCCAGTCCTCCACCGCCAGAAACAACAGACCCCAAGATGCCAGAAATTCCTACTGCAGTGAAGAAGCCCTGCCCCTACAACCTCAGGCCGAGAAGATGAGGTTCTGGTAAAGATGTTTGCGCGCACGTCTTCTCCAGTTGATGGACAACCCAGCGATTGGCACGTCCAACTCTTCTTCTGCCTGTCTTCCTGTATGGACTAGGACTCTTGCTGCATATGGTATACCTCTGTATCTTCTTTAAGTTTTTAATATCTGTGAAGTTACTCCATTCATAATATCTGTTAATTATGCACAACCTTGTTCTTTAACCTCTATAAGCTTATAATAGTATTCACTCTTAATTCTAAAGTTCTGTTGTTATTGAGTCTACCAATAGTAAGGTAAAATGCTAAGTTAACCACTTTGTTGATACAAAATATAATAATATGCAATCAAAATCATTTGGTTCTCCCATATACCATAGTAAATAACCTAGCAATAGTTAATATTAAGTTTTGTTTCACACTTTGCCTGAATTGCAGGAAACATCATCTGATATCATCTATCAGTTTTCCTTTTTTTTCATTTGTGAGTTTCCTTGAATATGTTCTTTTTTTGTACCTTATGTGCAACCTGTGATATTTTAATCAGCCAAAAGATTCTCGATTTTGTCATTTGAGAAATGAAGTTGTTTTTTTATTGTACAAGGCAATTTTTTTCTTCATTTCTCAGGAATAAGTCCTCACATTTTTGTAAATATATGTATTGTATTAACTTATTCTTTTGTGTATTTTTTATGGGTGACCAGCTTTCCAGAAAAGTATTGAATCCTGTTATGTACTGTATACAGGTTTGAAGGTTCTCGACCTCAACATGGTCACTATCCCCTGCAGTTGTACATCACCTGCTGCATATAGGTGAAGTTTTTATAAGTTTAATATTGAATATAACTCACCTGTTAGCTTTGTGAAGTGGGTAATGCATCAACTGTTTCTTGTATATAATCATGAATTTTTGTGTTATATTGTATATTTGTTTGTGAATAATGTTATTATAGTGTCCTACAATTTATGATTCTAGAGTATATACTCACCATAATGTATATCCCAACACAAATTTTGCACTTGTTTTTTTAAGTTTTTATGCACATTTATTTTTACTGTTTGTAATATGCATGGTACAGTGTGATACACTATGTTACAAGTTAATTTCTTCATCCAAGGTGTCTTGAAACTTTTCTCATAGTAATGACACTCTTGTGTATGACACCATGCTCTCTGTCACAATGTTGACTGTTATTAGTGCTTTCACTTTGTCTATCTAGGACACATAATTTTTGCAATTGACATTAATGGCTTTTCAATGTAACTTTAATTTTTCTAAGTGAATTTTTACAGGGTTATTTTTGTGTTTTTTTCTTGTTTTTTTCAATGGCTGGCCAGCCGACGTGATGTGTTTAATGTTCTTTTATATAATGTACATACCCTGTGTAACTTGTACTTTTATGTTCATATAATCAAAATTAGGAGCAAAATTTTTTTTCCTCATTTAGGATCTCCAATGTACACCATTGTAAATTAGACTCAATATGAGCATTAATGAATATTTTTCCCTCATCTAGGGTCTTCAATGTAATACATTGTAATGCACTGGTGTGATCACTTTTTTCCAAAGGATCTTCAATGTAAATTTTTGTAAGCCTGCCAACTCCCACTCCTAGCACATTGTTATTCTAACTCAACTCTCTTTGGGAAATTTTCCCTCATTTGTTTTTTTCTTCACTTGGTGAAGGGGGAGAGTGTTATAAAGACTCATGGAGTATATCTATTAATATTCAGGTCTTTATAACTGTCTCTCATAACCGCCATATATTGGCAGAAAGGAAAAATGATTTATTGCCAAAAAAGGCGATGCACGCCAAATCTGGTGTATTGAGCCTGTATTGCGCAGGCGCGAAGGACAGCTTGGCGCATGTCAGGCTAGCTTCGAAAAGTAGCGGGAGACAGCCCTTGGACGTGTAGCAGGTTGGTGACTTTTAGGAGCGACTATGGGTGACCGGGAGTGTGGTGAGAGGCATAGCCTAGTATAAGTATTTACCTTTTTATTATGTTTAGTTAAAATAAATTTCTTATTTGCTCCTTAAACCCCTTGTCTGTAATTTAATTTACTGTAGTAGATAATTGTTTCCTAGGTATGAATAATTTGAGTATTGTAATATGCTTAGCACGTGGGTCAGGCTATATGTAGGGTTAAGTATTTTCTTGCTAAGCTAAGTGCTGTTAACCTAAAGTAAATATTCTACTTAATCCATGTTACCTGAGACAACCTATCTGGGTTATCTTTCATGTCGCTTTGTTACTTGAAATTAATTCTGTAACTTAATACACAACGCATTTCAGGTTTCACCTTTTTTGACTGGCTTAACTATTCGCTCATTTGCTACCACTTGTTCCGATACGGTTTCCCATTTTGGAGTCGTAATTCTCGGCTTCACAACAGTCACCCCTAGTATTGTTCCGTGGCACCATAACAGCCCAGCGGTATGTTCATGAAATCCTGCAACCACATGTGTTGCCACTCATGCAACGGCTCCCAGGAGCCATTTTCCAACAAGACAATGCTCGGCCTCATACGGCAAGGGTGTCACAAGACTGTCTCCGCACTGTTACTACCCTTCCTTGTCCTGCCCGATCCCCAGATTTGTCTCCAATCTAGCATATCTGGGATCATTTGAGATGACGAGTTAGGCATCCCACGAGTTTGAACGAACTAGAGGCAAGGTTACAGTAAATATGGAACGAAATGTCTCAAGACATCATACAGAACTTGTATGACTCAATGCCCGATCGTATCGCATCGTGCATTCGCGCTAGAGGGGGTCCAACGGAGTATTAACTCCTCCGTTCTTTTGCTTTTTTCTCTGAAATAAATTATCCTTTTTCTTTGATTTCCTTATCATTTACTTATATCAAAGTAGTCATTTCGTATGTAAAATTTCGTTTCATTTTGACGACTCCTTCTTGGTGCGCTAATTTTTTGGTCCATGAGTGTATATAAATATATATATATATATATATATATATATATATATATATATATATATATATATATATATATATATATATACATATATATAGTGAAAGCTCAATCTATCGATTTTAAAGGGACTTATTGCACTAAACATTAAATGCGGGAAAACTATACAGTGGCTCCCAAAAGTGTTTGTACACTTGCGATTTTCAATGAAATAGGGGTCTACCGTTAATTAAAATGAATATATCATAATGGGTATTTAATAATAAGATCTATAATATATTCTTAACAAAACTACATGAAATATTTTAAAAAGATTGTAAAACTTTATTTTTAAGAAACCAATAATCAAAAAGTAACAAAAACTTTACGACACAAAAGTCATCGTACACTTGCAAAAAATCTCTACATATATTAGTAAATATTCTAATTTTTCGTTAAATTAATATTTTGTAAGATATCCTTTAGCATTCACAACAACTTTTAAATGTCTGGCAATAGATTGCACTAGTCCTTTTGTAATTTCCGCATCAATGTTCATCCATTCTTCCATCATAATTGTTTTTAGTTCGCTTTTCGTGTGTATGTCGTATTTTCGTACTCGAACCTCCAGTTCTCTCCAAATATGTTCTATTGGGTTTAAATCTGGTGATTAAGGTGGTGTTTTCAAAACTTGTGGACATTTATAGAGACACCAGATGCGAACGTTGAGAGCAGTGTGCTTAGGATCGTTATCTTGATAAAAAAGCAAAGTTGTTTCCAATACCCACATTTTGGGCGTTGAATTTTAAATTGTTTCTTAAAATATTTATATAAACAGCATAATTCATTATGTCCTCAATAAATACCAAATTACCTAGTCCTGATGCTGACATGCACCCCCAAACAAGGACTTTGTTCTTGTGATTAAGTTCCTGATTTTGTCTTCTCCATACAATTATACGCCCATCGGAACCCAAAATGTTAAACTTGCTTTCATCGGCAAATATGACATTATTCCAATACGTTTGGGGCTTATTTATCAATGATAGGGCGAAAGAAAGCCTAAGCTTTCTACTTTTCTCCCTCAAAAAAATTTTTTACGGGCAGAACGCCCATGTAATCCAGCTGCTCTGAGAGCTCGTCGAACAGTTTCAGATGAAATTGAAGTAGAAAATGTTTCATTAAATTCTGCAAAAATCTTTTACAGCAATTAAATGTGGACTTTTCACAAATTTTCTAATTTTTAATCACTGATCACATTTTGTTAACTTTTCAGGACGACATTTTCTTACCTTGTTTTGGATCCGATTTTCTTCTTTAAAGCATTTTATCACTTACTGCACAGTAGAATGGGATAACTTAAGTAATTTAGCAATATTCTGAACTGATTTATCACTACTATGATGAAAAATAATCATTTTTTGAATGTTGTTTGTTGTTTCTTTACGACTACGAGCCATTTTTAAATAATAAATTGAATTTTACGGAGTAGGCAAGCAAAATTAAAGAAAAACGATATTTTAAATGCCACCACAATTCAAAAACAAAAAATAAAGCACCAGACGATAATTTTAATTATGAATTTATACGAAAATATTTCAGTGTACGATGACTTTTGTGAGATAAAGTTTTTGTTACTTTTTGATTACTGGTTTCTTAAAGATAAAGTTTTACCATGTTTTCAAAATATTTCATGTAGTTTTGTTAAGAATAGATTTTAGAACTTATTATTAAATGCTCATTCTGAACTATTTATTTTAATTAATGGATAGACCCCTATTTCATTGAAAATCGTAAGTGTACGAACACTTTTGGGAGCCACTGTAGATGCTAGAACATAACAAAGAAATATTATCATCGGAACTGAATGAAATAAATGGTACATACGGGAAAACTACTATTCGGCGAACGATCGATCGAGATTCCAATGTATATATATAAAGCAAGTTGCTTAAATATTCAATTAGCTGTAGAATTTATATAAACACGCATTATGGAAGACATGCAATGATCAAATCCTCCCTTATAAAACACTGAACAGGTGATTTTTTTCATTTAAATTTGACATTAAGCTTATATTTACAAATTTTAGTTTTACTGTAACTAGGCTAAATATGTTTTAAGATAATACACCCGACTTTTTTAAAAAATTACTAACAGCGATTTACAGCGCATGGTTTTTCAACACATATTGTTCACGCTTTAAGAGAAAGAACTTATTTTTTTACGAACGGAAACTTTAAAAATAGACTTGAGAACAATGCATAATTTTATGTCCTCAAAGTTCTTTGATATTGCAACATTATTTTACCTTCAAAATGCTTCCGGTCTCCTTATGCTAGTTAACAGAAAAGACCATTTTTTTACTCTAATGTTCGAAAAATTTGAGCTCAGTTTAATAACATAAACCACCTACACAACATAAGTAGGATTCTTCACATTCCTCTTAAAGAAAAATATGTGTAAAATTTAAAGATCTAAACAAGTATACAATTAACTTTGCTTGGTACAAGCAAGACTTTTCGTTCTTGTAACTTGCTGTATTATGGGAACAGATTTGACGATGAACAAATACTGAAAAGATTGAAATAAGAATAAACTGCTGTAAATTCCGAAAAGAAGAGTACATAATGTAACATTTAAAAATTTATACTACTTTTATATTATATACCATACATATTATTTCCGTTTTACCATCCAGATAACTCAAATTAAAATGGTAGTTATATTTACTTACATTGCATTTTAATGAAATCATTTCTTATCCTGTTCAAGTTAAATTATGCAAATTAAAATTTTTCCCTCAGAAAAACTGAGTTATCCATCCACGAGAAAACTTAAATATTTAATTTTACAGATAAATATTTATTATACAGGCTCCTTTATACGTTGTAATTAAAAATGTTATTAATTATTAAGCCAAGGTAGTCATTTATGTTATTTATAAAATTAAATATTCTATAGCGTGCTTATTTATCGCAATTTTTAAAATAATTAATTATATTCCCCTAAGGCAGTATCTTCGTCAGGGATTTTAAATTTTATTTTAAATGCCATCTTGTTTTATATACAAAAGAATTTATTTTCAGAAGCAATTTAGAGACAAGTTGTTTTAAGTTCATCTGAAATAATGAAAAGCACGTGTAACTGTATTTTTTTAAAAAAGGTAAATATTTATGTCGACGTTTAAAATAACAAACATTTTATAAATTTTCTTAAAATCAGCGGAAATTATGTGCAGTGCGCTTATTTATCATACCGCAGATGAATATGCGAAAAATTAAAATTGTAATTCAAATAAAAATTTGTTTTTCTGCTCGTCTTGCATATATGTACAATGGAGCACTGTCTTTACATCTCTGTTTCAAAACTCAATGAGCTCGAATTTTGTTCCATTGCTATAACTTTTAATTGCAAAATATTTTGCTTACTCTACCCACCTCAGTTTTAAGAGTCAATTCGTATGGGAGGAGATAATTTCCAGATACTACTGCTATGATCATTATTTCTTCTCATCTATCTTTTCTATTGACCTCCCCAGAGGGTAAGGAGGCAAGGGGAAGGACGATGATAATGAGTTCTTAGAAAGAACTGTTCAGTGGAAGAGTTAGTGCAACTTCCATGAATGGAGAGGACAACTAACCAGGTTTTCATTGAATACTCAAAAAAAGGTGGCTGATAAGTAATGCTATTATATGAGGGGTTCAGGACTATCTGTTTGTGTTGTCAACTCTGTGTTACTTTTTGAACATGCCTTAAACTTTGAACTTCCTATTCCAAAAATTCCTAATAAATACACTTTGAATTATGGAAAAACAAAAACAAATTTCTAGTGTAATAGGATATTTTCGATGAAGTCTGATTGAATGTGGATGCGACAGATTTATAACAATGCTGAAAGGGAAAATATTGCGTATCAACACAATAATACTTCTGTAAGCCGAAAACATTCTCTCTGGAGTCGATTTCAAATTTTGCACCTCTCTCTCCCACGCTTTAAGTTTTACATTTCGGAATTGTAGACAGTTAAGTTTACATTCGGAATTATTACATTTCGGAATTCACAGAAATGTATACACATAATACATTTCTCTATAACATTTTATTACTTAAATACTTTTATGGCATTAACTGAAAAAGGATGCAATGATGAAATGTTTCTTATAATTCAGCAAAATTGCTTTTCCAATTTAAAAACATCTAATATGTCGAGCGATGTCAATATATCATATAACATTAAAAGTATGAGTTGGCTTCATGAAGACATGATTTTATTTCGCAAACATCATTCCTGTAATTACACGCTAAAAGAAAATTCTGGGAATTACTAAAATTATTTTTTTGAGCAATATCAATAAAATAATGAAACTCTTAGAAACACGATATTTCAAACAAATTATGAATTTCAAGTGGAGAAAGGTTAATACAAACGCCAGAAGTTTTGTAAAAATACAAAAACAAACTTTTAAAAAAAGCTACCTAAAAACTAGGGCTTAATACTCTTTTCGAGATAATTGCTGTTTTTTTTTTTTTGGGGGGGGGGGGTTTCTTTACCCAAGTATATCGGACACTTTTCGGTAAACGATAGCTAAAAACTAGGGCTTAATACTCTTTTCGAGATAATGCCTGTTTTTGGGGGAGGGGTTTTCTTTACCTAAGTGAATCGGATACTTTTCGGTAAACGCTAGCTAAAAACTAGAGTTTCATAGTCCTTTCGAGATAATGCCTGTTTTGTTTTTTTGTTTTATTGGGGGGGGGGGTCTTTACCTAAGTGTATCGGACACTTTACGGTAAACGTTAGCTAAAAACTAGGGCTTAATACTCCTTTCGAGATAATGCCTGTTGTCATTTTTCTTTTTTTTGGGGGGGGTGGGGGGTTCTTTACCTAAGTGAATCGGACACTTTTCGGTAAACGCTAGCTAAAAACTAGAGATTTAATACTCCTTTCGAGATAATGCCTTTTTTTTTTGGGGGGGGGGAGGGTTTCTTTACCTAAGTGTATCGGACACTTTTCGGTAAACCCTAGCTAAAAACTAGGGCTTAATACTCCTTTCGAGATAATGCCTGTTTTTTTTTGGAGGGGAGGGGGGGGTTTCTTTACATAAAAAATAATTACATAGTGATGCCATATATTGACCAGAAACACAATTAGAAATACAAATTACCAACAATATGATAAATAAATTGAAACAATTATTATAATGAATTATTTAAAAATAAAAATAGAAATAGTATGTCTTTTATGAAGACTGAACACTGTAATTAATTTGGTAAAATCCATTTCGTACTTTTCTTGTTTGTAAATTTCTGTGTTTGTTTCTAGTTTTTTTGCATTTAGTTTGTATTTAATAAAATAGTCATTCTTTTATTAAATCTAAAAAAATGTTCTACCTCTAGTTAGGTTTCCCGCCAACATTTAAGTTTCTCGTCAAATGATGTCCCGGTAACCGAAAAACAGCGTGTACCTTTTCCGTTCTACCTTCTCCGTTTCATATAAACTCTGCGAACCCAGAGAAGACGAAAGTATCTGGCAAACTGTTATTCCATTTTATGACCTGAGACATATAAAGACATTGTATTACGATCCTTATTTAGTATTTACGCAGTTTATCAGTCTGTAGATAAGATCTTGGCCACATAAAAGCATACAAGTCAACTGTCTCCTAACGCAAAAAATATAGCACTCAGGGAGAGCTAACACCCCGTCATGGCCTTGAGGCATATCTTGTCAGAAAAAGGAATTTGATCCTTTTTTCTTATGAAAGGGATTGCACGAGTCCCCGTGCCCCCCACCCACTCTCACCTCTTCCCCGAAAAATATTTCTTTGTATAAGAAGTCGGTACCTTTTATTGAAATACACCATTTTTTCCCTGGAATCTGTTTATCAGTTTGAGAAACTGGTAAGTTTTCTAGGCTAGAAAGGGTGGAAAATACGTTATGGTAATCTACTAAAAAGGAAACTCTTTTATAAAATACCATACCTACTCACTACGGTGAACTGATTTTGTATTTGAGAGAGCTGAAAAATTGTTTTACAATTTATGAAATATTTATATTTCACAAATTGCATGCCTTACATAGAAGACGTTTCGTGAAATTCAAAATTACTATGATTTGTGTAATTGTTATAAAAAGCGTATTAAGAACTATTTTTTCTTTTGAGTTTTTTTTTATAAAATTTAATTACTACACTATAACAATATTATCTAGGAAATAACTCGAGAAGACATGCTACAAACAGATTTTAAAAAGAGATATCGAGTGAAAAATATTTTAACGATTGACGATATCTCGTTTTGAAAATACCCTATTTATATATTTAAAAAAAATTATCGCACAAGTTATAACAAAAAAATCTGAAAAATTACATTTTACTGACTCGAGTGAAAAATATCCATGAATATTTATAGATACTATTCATCGTAAAAATTAAATGAATACTCTGAGAGTTTTGTAAAGAAAACAAATACAAATAACTTCACATCACTTGTAAATAAACGACTTGCAGAAAGGGTCAAGATGAAAATCTTTCATCTTCCTAAATAGGCCCGGCAACTTAATCTTATTACTTATGGGAAACTCATTGAAAGCACCTATCACAGAAATGCATATCTTATCAAAAATAAAAACAAACAAAAAGTTTTTATTGTAGATTAGGAAGGGTTCCTTTCCTTTACTACTACCTATTGTGATCCCACACTACTTTAAGAGAAGTCATTAGTCATATGTTCAGATAAATTGTTTGATAGTGCCGGAAATGTTGGCGTATGCTGAATATATGTTGGGAAATACTATAAAAGAATTTGGAAAGACCTATATGTATGCTGTTATACAATTAAAAGCTAATAAAGAAAAATTAACATATTGTCTTGGAATAAACATCCAGATTGAATTTTTTTTAAATTCTCCATTTGAAAAAAAATAATACAAGTCTAAAAAATTTCAATATGTTTACTCTACATGGAACAGTAGCCTGGAAGTGGCCACTTCAAAATATTTCCTATGAATCCACCCCTGAACAAATAGTCGACTGCACAGCTATGGGAAAACATCACTACGAAAATTTACGTCAGCAAATTTAATATAGATATATGCAAACATATTACTGCATATTTAATATTTTGGTGGACATCAAATATTCTGGGCCATGAAATTGACTAACAGAAAAAGGTGGAAGGAATAAAGGTTAAAAATTTAATATAAAAGACACACAAGCTTTTCAATAGCATGAATCCATAAATTTAAATTACACTATAAATTTTTCATGAAGTGCCAAGTAGAGATTTTAAAGATATTCGTTAGAATATGTTTAATTTTAGTTTAAGGTCCTATCGAGATTTCTTTAACACTAGAACGCCTTAAGTTTTAAACTTACTGCAATGCCTGAACGGGGTCATTTTGATCTCTAGTTGAAATTACAAAAATATTATTCAGCAATTGCATTTTTAATTAAGAAAATTTTTTCAATCATTTACAAATACAAATGAAACTAACTGAAATTAAAATTAAATTAAATTAATATAAACATAAATATTAATTTGTTATGCACTTCACGCAAGAAAAAAAAACTTTTTGTCCTACATTCTTTGCCACAACCGGGCCTTCTACTTTTCTGCCAAATATTTGATGTTTTATTTGTTTCACCAGTTACCGACACTACAGTTTTAGTGAAAAATAGTAACATTTTGGTTTACAACTTGAACAATGTTGGCCTTTATTATCTCCTAAATAATGGGTCAGTAATTTATCGCATGAAGAAATTATAAATTATGTGTTTGCAGTGTAAAGAGTGTCACGTTCCAAATCGTAGTTTGAGAAAAACGGGATTGAAAAGCAATGGTTCTTGTAAAATCTGATTTTTAAGTTTCATTTTTTATTTTTTTAGCAAGTAAATTTTTCTAATTTTATTTTTGTTAAATAAAGAGTGTTAAATCCTTGATTGGGACATAACCACTTTAACACTAACATGTTTTTGATTTGCTTCACATATCCCAAATTTTATCCGAGGAATAAAAATATTTTGGAGTGGAATTAGACTTAGCCTTCTGTACCCTGCAGTAGCCCTTGATTTTTTAAACATGCCTGGTTAGAAAATGCCCGGAACTCATTTTACCCCATTTGGGACTTAACACCCTTTGCACAGCAAACACAGAAATATCTTCTACTAATTTTAATTCTCGCAATTTTTTGGTAAATATTCCAAGCATTTATAGCAACGAAATCCAGAATGTTGTAGAATCCTTGGACATGCTATCTTCGTTAACATAATTTTCTGTTGTACATTCCAACCATGTTATCTAAAACATCAACTTTGTGCTATTGTAGTACTCCGCTGTTTTATAAGTTTTCATTTTGTATTGTAGAGAACAGTAATATTTTCACGAATAGAACTCAGGAAAAGAACATTTTTGTATCTTGATACACAGTCAGTGTAATATCTTGATCATATTTCTAAAAAAAAATTGAAAGATAAAGTGGAAGTGTTGCATTTGTCTCCATTATATATATATATATATATATATATATATATATATATATATATATACAGAGAGAGAAGAAGGAAGTTTCTGAATTGTATAAAGTTCAATCAGATGTAGAATTTCGATAAACAAGTATTATAATGACGCGAAATGTTCAAATGATCAATAAAGTTCAGTTATCAAGTGATTCTATTTTTATATGTGCCGTTTAAATTTATGTTTAATAATTTTATTTCCGTTATAAGCTATTTCGGGTATTTAGATTATATAGATAACTCTGAAAGAAAATACTAATTTTAAAGGTGAAGGTGATTTCCAGAACATGTTTTTTACTGCACGTTTTTTACAGCGCATGCTATAAGAGAAAATACTTTTTTCCATCGAGCAAATCTGTAAAGACAGTCTCTTGGACAATGCATAATTTTATAGCTTCAAAATTGTTCGGGATCGTTGAATTATTTTATGATCAAAATTCTTCCGGTATCCTTACATTGGTGAAGATACAAACTTTTTTTAGTACTAAATACCGTAAGTCTGTAAATTTGAGCTAAATTTAAATAAAAACAATGCACATAATTCTAGTAGTATGCTTTATGTACATCTTAAAATAGGGGTATTCACCTTTTACGTTCGCGGTCCGCACCATTTCATTCCGACAGCGACACATCTGGGAAATATGTAGTATAGACAGAGGAAAAAATGCATTACTTGCAAATAAGCTTCAGCCTTTGAGATGATTGTGTGATCTGATTTTTATAGCATGATGATGAATAATTAATTCATTTAAAGCACATCACTGAAGTTTTGTGTGCTTTAAAAAGTATTTTGTACATTTATAACCATTATTAATAAAAAATGCTTTTATTTATTATTTTCAAACAACAAAAAATGAGGGTTGAATCAATGTATTTTGTACTTTATATTGAATGAACCAGAATAAATGCAGGAAGGCGAGACGCTCGTGAGGTTCTGGCAAGAAAGAACCTTGGAATGCTTCTTTTTGTGTTTATTTCGTCTTAAGATTCTAAATACAATTACCAGTTAATTATTTTCATAACTCTATGGGTCATGGGCTACTTTCCCCAGTGCATTCTTGATATTTTTTGTGCGAGAGTATTTGCCGTCCTAAGTTTTTTTTTTTTTTTCCAAATTTATATCAAACTTTCGTTTTGCATGATCGAAATGTTTCGACGAGTCACCCGTAGCCCGCGGGAAACGGATTGAATACCCCTTTCTTGAAGAAAAAAAAAGTATAAAATTTAAATATCTCAATCGCATAAAATTAACTTTGACTGGCATAAGCAGGCTATTCTATTGTTATATCTTTTGCTATATGATAGGATAAGATTTGACTATGAATAAATACTGTAGTAAATTTTGAAAGAAATAGTATAGGATGTAACATTTAAAAACTGATAGTTCAAATTTTGAAATTATTTCCCATTCAAATTACTTAAGTTTTTCCATCGAGATAACTCAAGATAAAACTGACAGTTATATTTAATTACATTGAATTTTAATGAAATCTTTCTTTATCCGGATAAAATTAAATCATAAAAATTAATATTTTGGTTGCAAAAAATTGACATACGAAAGCTATTCACTATCCACCAGAATTTTTAAATATTTAATTTTGAAGCTAAATATTTATTATACAAATAGCTAATCTTTGTAATTATATCCGTTATTAATTATTAAAATTAACGTAGTCATTTATGTCATTCTTAAAATTAAATATTCTATATCATCTTTCTTTCTGGGAATTATTCAAATAATTAATTATCTTCCGGAAACCCAATAGCTTTTTTAGGCTTTTTAAATTTCATTTCAAATGTCATTTGTCTTTACAAACGGAAGAATTGCTTTTCAAAAGAAGTTTGAAGACTAGTTGTTTTAAATTCATTTGAAATAATTTAAATCTGCGTAATTGTAAATTTAAAAAGATTCCTAATTATGTCGACGTGTAAAATAGCAAAAATGTTATACATTTTCTGAAAACAGAGGAAATTATGTTCTGTTCTTTGCTTTATCATATGGCAGGTGAATATCCGAAAACTAAAGATTTAATTGGATTATATTTTTTTTTGTAATGAAATTAATATTTTGGTGGTCATCAAATATTCTGGAACACGAACTTTTATAACAGAGAAAGGTGTAAATTATAAAGTTTAAAATTTAATATGGAACACATGCTAGCTTTTCACCACCCTGATTCCTTAAATTTAAATTACTCTATAAATTTTTTAATGAAGCGGCAAGTAGTAGTTTTAACCCTTAACTGGTAACACACGTCACAGAGACGCTTAGGTTTGTTAATTTCCCGTATTTCATACTTTAGCGCTACTTGTCAAATGAATCCTTCAATGTATGCTCATGGTAGATAGTCTAAACAACGTTTGTGAAGTTTCAAGCCAATCAGTCTAAAACGCCCGACGCCTAAGAGATATGTATTACCTGCAACGTTCTTTTCTACTACGTGTGAGATACGTACCTAACCATTAATGGCAAGTTGTATGTTTGAATGCGTTTGCTCAGCATGTTGTTCTTCTCAATTTATTTTTATACATATTTTTATTTACTCTCCTAAATACCTTGAAGAGTTCTAAATACTTCATGTTCTAAAAAAAATTTATTACTAAATGATGTTTCCTCCTGCCAAACTTTCAACTAATTTATTGATTTATGTTCTTGATAGATTACATTCAAGGTCAATGTAATTACATTCAAAAGTTTTTCAAAATGATATTTCATTGATTGCGTACATTTTTTTCCTTTATCTTTTCTCTCCGAGAAATGGATTTGCAGAAAAAATATTTATAAACAGATTCTTGAACATAATTTTGCACCAATATTTATTTATTCATTTATTTATTTAATTAATTTGGTATATGTCAAGATTTTTTTCAACATGGTAGGTATATTTTCTGCTAAGAGAAAAAAATATTGTGTCAATGGATGCTCTTCCTGAAGAAGAGGTTGAGCCGAGTGATGAAGAATTTGATTCTGACGATTCCTACAATGCCGAGGATGAAATAAAACATTCTGAACATGACACTGAGTCTGAATGAGATAAGCAAGACATTCAGGATGACGCAAATGAAAGGGTCGGTGGAAATTCAGTGGAAGAGGTTGTTCCTGGCCCCTCTGGTGATAGGTCTTAAATGACAAAACTAAATAAAGCCGTCAAATTGATTTCCTCCATATATAACTCAAAATTTACCGACCAATCCAGTAATAAACCAGAAAAAATAAGTTTTTACAATTCAACAAAATCAGGAGTGGATAATTTAGGCAAAATTATATCGAACTATTCACCGAATATAGGGTCGAGACGGTGGCCTCTGACAATATTTTACCATATGATAGCGGTTAGTCTTGTAAATTCTGGCATTATGTATGACAGCTATGATGAGACGCCTGTAATGACACGTTTTGACTTTATAAATTCATTAGCAAACAGTTTGTTAGAAAATCAAGTGCAACGTCGGTTGTCCATCCCAAATCTTCCGGATGACCTAAAAAAATAGCACGAGACATTCTTGGAGAACCTGAAGAAACGCGTAGCGCCTCTCAAGAAATTTCTGATAAGGTTCCTAAGAGAAAAACGTGCCGATATTGTCCTTATCAAAAAAGGAGGCAAACTGCATTCAAATGTATAAAATGTGAAAATCCATGTTGCCTAGAGTGCTCGAAAACAGTGTGCAATTCTTGCGCTTCTGGAGTAAAAAGAAATTTTTGTTTACTTGATGCCGATTTTAATTGTATTTTAATTGTATTATTTTAACTGTATGCATTATTTAATTTTAATTGTATTGTGAACAATCAACTAAAACATATTTAGTTAATTTATATGTAGTTTTATTAAATTTCCACCTCGAAAATAAATTTTTGTTATGTACACGTCTCACAGTCGCATGTTACTTGCAACGAACAAAATATGTGTGTTCCCAGTTAAGGGTTAAAAGAATCCTTCAGAATATGTTGATTATTAGTTTAAAAATCTATCGATACACCTTAAAGGATATATAGTTCACGGATATTTTAGACATTTACGTAACAATAGGATTTCTTCAACAATGATTTTAACTTAAACTGTGAGTGACTAGTATTGTGCAGGAAAAAATTCAAACACATTTAGGATCGTCATCATACCTGGTAAAATATTCCATATTATTCCAAAATCATTAAAAAATAAGAGAAACACACTAGGAAAAAAAGCATGGAAGAAAAAAAAAAAAAAATTGTATTAGTTAGGAAGAATTTCATGTAACAGAACCGGAACTTTTTGATATCTATACGGTGCATGACTAATCGTAAAAGACCTATTTTTTAACGGAAATTTGTTTGATAAGTTATATTCTGACAGCTAAATTTTAATAAATACCATAAGAATTTTATTTACATACTGTTCAGATGCAGCTCCAAAGTTTGATCCATTTTCTAAGAAATGAAAATTCTTCCCGCGATATATCTGAATGCTAGATTGACAATAATGATCTCAAGAAAAGGCAAGATGTTAAACACATGTGTGTAAGCAAAGTCTTATGATAAAGTCGAAGAATAATAAAGTTTGTCTCTAATAAAAAAAATGCCATGGAAAATAGTGGGGACTAATATTACAGTAGAGGACAACTTAAATAGCAAATCTGAAAGAAAAACAAATTCTTCAAAGCTATGTTAATTTAAAGACTTAATACAAGGAGCTATGTTTCTGGAGCATTTTATCAACAGAAATGAAGAGCAAAAGGAGAAGCTAATCTATTTGACTTTTAAAGGTGTTTTGTATAACAATGAGTTACTAGAAAATGTTTGCGTCATTCTGACAATGAAAAGAAATCGGGGACGTGATTCAGCTTCTTGGAGCAAACTGCAGGATTAGACCCAATTTGAGCTTCAAACATATGAAAAAAATTATTATTCTTTTAAGGTTTTTTTTTTTCAATTTATATAATCCAGACAAAGAAGTTTAGATAAATAATCAGGATTTTCATAGTAAGTAAAGATGCAAATTTTTCCGAACAGTTTTGAAGTTTAAATAAACTTAATTGAAATTTTATTAAAAATCTAGATATGTATTTAAATTTTACTCAATTTCAGTTTTATAGCCCAAATGAAATTAAAAGATTTATATTTAAAGATGCCTTGAACTTACAAGGTATTAAATATTGGGTTATAGGAATTGTCGTTATGTGTTTGTGCAACTGTAAGGATGCTACATGATGACTACTCGTATACTCATTCTAATAGTTAATAATTGTGAATGGCAGGGAAAGAAAAACATCATGTTTCTAGTTTTTCTGAACAGTAGAGGTATGACTTATTATATAAATACAATGTACTCTCGATTGTCCGTCGACGGATTATCAGTTCAAAAATATCACAAATCTTTATCCTATATAATTTATTAAAATTTGAGTACAGATTTCTCCCGATATACCTACATAAAGAAAATAGATTTTTAAACCTGCAATTTTCAAATTATTGAAAATAGTTTTATTTGATATATAAGATGCAATAGTGTACTAAAATAACACTTCTTTAATGGAAAGCATTTCTTGAGAAAAGCGCAATAGGAAATGACCAATTTAATTAATATAATAGGCAATTTAAAAGGATTTAAAAAAAGGTTGATGGAGAAAACCTTCTAGATTGGTTAGAATGTGAATTTCATAAACCTCAGTATGAACATATGACTGAATCCTATATCGTAAAGGCTGTTATGATTAACCCTCAGGAAGAAATTGAAGATGAAGAGATTGAAGGACATCCTGTAAATCTAATCAAATACAGCGCTACGGTGTGTTGACAATTTGATAGATTATATGTATCAATGGAATTATGAAGTGATATCATCAATACAGTCATATCGTAGCATAAAAAAATTAGTAGTGATACCCTAAAACATATGAAAGATTCAGTAAAACAAAAAAAATAATTACGGATGACATACATAAGTTCAACTATATATATATATATATATATATATATATATATATATATACACTGCTCAAAAAAATTAGGAGAGCACATGGTTTTAACGAAATTACGCAAATACTTACACCGATAAGTAACATAGTATAAATCATCCATAATTTAAAGCCTAGCAGGAAGAAAAGAAGAAGAAAACTCCGTCTGCAAATCAAAGTTCATGACGTCAAAAACCAGAAAAAGAACATAAGGACGGAAATCGGGATGTTGCAGAAACGTCTGTTTCACTGCCTTAACTGTGAAATTCGATTGCTCAGTTATTCTTTTTGAGAAAAGGTGACTTGAAAATGTCTCAACAACGTGATTTACCGGAATCCATGGCATGGCGTAATATAGGCTGACTTGAATCCGGGCAAACACAACGTAGCGTCGCGGACGCTGTTGGAGTCGTCAGAAGTGTCGTTGCAAGGCTGTGGAATCGATTCCAGAAACAGGGAATGTTAGACGTCGACCAGGGCAATGTCGGACACGTGCCACTACAGCAACTGATGACCGGTATATACTGTTAACAACTCGTCGAAACAGAACAGACAATGCTACTCAGCTGCAAAGACAGTTGCTTTTGGCAACAGGACGAAGGGTGTCCAGCCAAACAGTACGTAATAGGCTTCATCAGGGAGGTCTCTATGCACGTAGGCCAATGGTCTGCATTCCGTTGACCTCGCGCCACCGTGTGCTTCGAAAAAGATGGGCTGCTGAACATCGAGATTGGCAGCAACATGATTGGAGCCACGTGCTGTTTAAAGACGAGTCCCGATTCTGTCTGGAGTGTGACACCCGAAGTGTTTTGGTATGGAGGGAAAGGGGAACTCGAAACAACCCCACATTCGTTCGTGAAAGGTCACAATACAGACGAGCTGGTTTTATGATATGGGGTGGAATCAGCATAGGGACATACGGTCCTGCATATCATTCGGAATGGTACTTTGAAGGCCCGAAGGTATGCAGACGAGATACTGAGACCTCATGTCTTACCTTAGGCTGCAGCCATTGGATGTTCCTTTGTTTTCCAGCATTGATAATGCCAGACCGCATACAGCTCGTCTTGTGGAGAACATGCTTGAAGCTGAAACAATACAGCGTATGGATTGGCTAGCGTGCTCTCCTGACCTGAATCCAATCGAGCATGTTTGGGACATGATCGGACGACGCATTGCTGCGTCGACCAAGCGGAGACCAAGGCCTCCTTTTACTCTCCGAGACTTGGATATTGCACTTCTTGAGGAGTGGAACAGTATTCCCCAAAGTCTTATAGATAACATCATCGCATCCATGTAAAACAGGAGTGCAGCAGTCTTAGCCGTTCGAGGAGACCACACGCCATATTAAAAATCTTGCATCATTTCTAAACAATACATTTTTTATCGTTTACATGTAACCAAATTGTTGCCCTAAATCATCTTTTCATGTTTTTTCCACATTTTCAATGAATTAAAGCTTAATTACAAATTTTTGTACGTCTTTTTACTGTATTGCGCATTGATACGCGTGTACTATCCATTTTATGCCAATACGTGGCTGTCTCGCACGGTTTTCTTAACTTCTTTGCTTTCTCCCCTAATTTTTTTTGAGCAGTGTATGTATGTATACACACAACTAGGACATTTTTTAAAACTCAATCATGTGGAGAATTTCAATGAAAAAGAATTATAAAAGATTTGAATAGAACAAATCCTCACTAAAACACTACAATCAGTTGAGTTCTTTTTTAATTTGGCATTTATTTTATGTTTAACATTTTATTTTCGCTATAACTAAGCTAACTACCTAACTGATAAAATAAATACTAACTTTAATGAAAAAGTTATATATAGAATACGTTTTGTACAAATACTACGCACGCTTTAAGAGAATATTCTTCTTCCATCGGAAGAAAACTTTAAATATAGTCTCTTAGACAATGCAAACTTTTATAGCCTCAAAATTGTTTCAGAAAGCTGCATTATTTTATGCTCAAAATGAGTCCGGTTTCCTTACATTGGTTAATAGAGAACAAAGTTATTTTACTCATCAGTACAAAAGTCTATTCATTTGAGCTAAGTCATATTAAATTAAAAAGTCAAACTCATAACTCCAGTCGGATTCTACACATCCCTCTTAAAAGAAAAATGCATGCAATTTTAATATCTAAACCACATAAAATTAACTTCCTTTAACATAAGCGAGCCTTTCCATTGATCTAACTTTTTCTGTAATATGGGAGTAGATTTGATGATGAATAAATACCGTAGTCGATTTTGAAAAGAAGATTATATAATGTAAAATACAAAAAATGATACTTCAAACACTGAAATTATTTTTCATACAAGTTATTTAGTTTTGTCTTCGAGATAACTCAAAATAAAAATGATAATTACATTTACTTATATTAAATTTTACCGAAATATTTCCTTGCCCGAAAAAATTTTAATTATATAAATTAAAGTTTTCCCTACAAAACACTGACATAGTAAAGGTATTAACTCTCTTAAACATTTAAATATTTAATGCTATAACAAAATATTTATTATACAAACAGCTAAACTTTGCATGGCGAAATTATAAATGTTATTTATTACTCATATTAAAAATAACGTAGTCATTTATGCAATTTATAAAATTAAATATTCTTCTGTAGGCTTCTATCTCTGAATTATTCAAGTCATTAATTATCTTCCGCAAAAGAAATAACTTTTTCAAACTTTATAAATTTCATTTAAAATGTCATGCATCTTTAAAAAAGAGTTGTTTTAAGTTCATTTGAATTAATTTAAATCTGCGTAATTTTACAATTAAAAAGCATTCCTAAATATGCCGACATTTAACATCACAAACACTTGATTCATTTTTTGAAATTCAGCGGAAATTGTATGCAGTGTGCTGATTTATTATACAACAGGTGAAACTAAAACTGTAATTGAAAAAAAAATTTGTTTGTCTACTCGGCTTGCATATATGTACTAGCTTAGTGGCAACCCGATGTGTTGCTTTTTCGATTTAAAATGAAAGGGTTTTATTTCATAAAGATTAAAAAATGTTTAAACACTTTTGAAAATATATTAGAATTTTTAAAAAATGAAGTAATTATTTAAAATTCTCTTTTAAAATTTTGGTTTATGTCTTTTGAAATAATTATTTCAAATTTTGCTTTTTAAACAAAAAAAAGAATCTCATTCAATTTGAAAAAAAATTCTAAAGATTTAACTTCACCTTTCCTAAAACTAAAATTATTCCTGGTACTTTAAAATTATTTATGGATTTAAATTATTAAATGACTCGTTCTCAACTAATTATTTTTCCTTTTGGCAACATGACTGAATGTTAATAATAAATCTCATGCGGGGGAAGTACTTAAAAAGACTAGAAAGACAGTTCTGATGAGTTCAAAATTGGTGGCGGAAGAATCGTCATCAATTGCTCATTGATTAGAAACAATTTCACGAACTTACTGGAATTATTAGTGAGTAAAATAAGAAGTCAAAAAATAACGAATTCGGCATTCAGTTACATTAACATACTATGGCGATCAGCGCGGGAAAATTCAAAAGAGAGTTTTGTAAGTACGCTTTTTTGGAATGTTATCATTTATTTTATTAAATGTATTTGGTATATTTTGGAAGCTGAAGATCTAAAAAATGCCAGTAAATCGTAAAATTGACATTAATAGGTGCAGAAAATTTAAATACTTGTCCATCAAAATTGTTGATTTCGTGAAATTGGAAAACTGCTTTGGGAAAAAGCTTCGTTTGCAATGAAAAATATTTTTAATTTCATAAAAATGTGTATATCCTTAAAGATGAAGAGTTTTAAAACACATGGAAATAAAAAATTGGACGATCGGAGGAAGGAAATGTTGAATTTTGCATGCAAGAAAATTGTAGAAATTTGCGAAACGGAGTGGAGCTGGCCCACCCGGAATGACAGCTGTTTCTGTTGTCCGCTTCTTTTGAGTTCGGTGGTTTCAATTTAGTAATTAAAAAAAGTTTAAAGTTTTGAAAGTTGAGGATGGTACCAGTTCACGCGTCTAGTCCGCCTGCGTCCATTGGTACAAGTTAAGATATCCTGCTATGCTCTGTTCGCAAGATTAGGCCGTCTCCGTGTCTACTCACGAACAATCATATGTTTGTTTACCTTTATCTGTTACCTTTATCTGTAAGATGATTCGGTAATTCGTATCTCATTTAGCTTAAGTTTCTATCCCTTGCTATAAATAATTTATCGCAAATTATTTCGCCTATTCCACCCAACTCAGTTCTGACTTTCAGTTCATATGAGACAAAAAAATTTTTAGATAAAAATTCTATGAATCATAATTTCATCTCATCTCGCTTCTCTAGAGTCATCCCTTGAGGGTACGGAAGCAAGTGGTAGATAAGCAAGTTGATAATAACTAAAGATGTAATTGAAATAAAAATGTGTTTATCTACTCGGCTTACATAAGTATAAAGCGTCCCTGTTTACACACCACTGATTCATGCCTCATTTAGCTAAAGTTTCTATTCATTGCTATAAATCACAATTACAAAAAATTACACTTTTTCCTCCGAACTTTGTTTTCAGAGTCAATTCATATGGGATGAGGAAATTTCCAGGAAGGGAGTCTATGAATTATATTTTCATCTCACCTTTTCTTTTTCTAGTGACATCCCCAGAGGGTGAGGAAACAAGGGGGAGAATGGTGATAATGACTTCCTAGCATGAACTGTTGAAGGGAGGTGTTAGTACAATACTTTGCGTGAATGAAGAAGACAACTAACCAGGTTTTTCATCGGATACTCAAAACGGGTTTTTTCATAAGTGTCCTCAGATGGCAAAATGTTACAAATAACTTTTTTTTTAAAATTTATGTGACAGCAATTCTAAGATTCAAGCTTTCATGAAAAATCAGTAATTTCTTTTATTGTTTTATATTTTTCTTATATTGTATTATATTGTTTTTATATATGTATTAATAGTTGGCTATTACTTGCATTTGTTACAGTAAATGGAAAATATCGGTGAGAGAAATTCCGGAATGTGAAAACTCATTTTTTTAAGAAAAGTGACTTATAACATTTTGCCATCTGAGCACAGAAGTAATTCTGTGCGTGGTTTTCATGTAATCAGACAACAAACAAGGCTCGACTGTGCCCTATTCGGTAAAAATTGCAATACTTCTGATATGAGTAAAACAGTATAAAAAGAATATTTAAAATAGGACCCCAGTTTAGACAGTTATCGATATTTTTTATTACCATGTTTTAAATTGTATTCTAATTCAGTTTCAAACAAAAAATGGGAGATTAGTTTGAAATGTTTTCTGTAAACTTGAGAAACTTTCTTTTAAAAAATACCTTTCTTGTATTTGGAAAAACTGTTTTTAAGTAGAAATTAAATTTTAAAAATAATTCATTTACCACTGTAATATTATGGAGATCGAATCCGAGAAAAGGATAAAGGAAAATGCTCAATTAGTCTGAAATATTGCATAAAAACCAGAAATAAAAATAAAAAAAGCAATTTCAAAAGCATTTGGGAAACACAAAGGAACTTTTTTCTGAGATTTAATAGGAATATTCAGTTACAGTTTTTTTAAGTTAGCAAATACATGAATGAATCAAAATATTTACTTTTTTTTAATTTTATTGCAGTATATATAAAAATGGAATTCCTTTTACAGTGGCTTTGAAAATTGCTATCGCAGCATTCTTTCTTGATCTGTGACAAGTGACTTAACAAAGACAATCTATTTTCGATTTTCAATTTATTAATAAGAGTAATAAATAGAAACATTTTATTCAATTATAGCAAAATAAAACTTTATTTTGGTACATCTTGAAATTAGCTTGATTTCTTTGAAAATATTTATGAATTGTGAGTGACCCTGCGAACTGCAATTCAATAACATTTTAATTTTCTACTTTTGATTGTCATTATTTTTACATTCAAAACTAATTTTTAAATCAGATTTCGCTTGCTTTAATTTGAGCATGCGCATTATCAGCATTAAATTATTCAGTGTTACTTCATTATTATATTATTTGCATTGGAGATATCTCAGGTAATAAAACGTTTTTTAAGAACTTTTTTAGAATATTTTATTTCTGGCTACACGCACTGTTAGGTTCTGAAAGGGCAGTGCGTATACATCTTCAGTTGGATAATTGTTTTCGAGCGTATATTGATAGGTGAGTATACCATTCAACTCTTGAAAAAAGTTTCACATTTTTGCAAAGATCTTATGCGATGCTGAGAATAATTAATAATTTTACCAAATTAAAAAGGAAACATTATACCTTAGAATTTTCTGTAGATTAGCAAAATTTTATACCTGAGTCGAATCTTTCAATCAACGCTCTGGGAAGTTATTTCCTCCCTCTCTTTTTGAAACATATTCTGGTTGGGCAACAGCTTGCATGAGTTTTGTTATCTGCTTGCATCAGTTCAAAATGTCACAATTATACTATAAATGATTCGAAAAAAAATTAACTTACTGGATACTAAGCAGGAACATACAGCCTCTTAAAACTCATACTATTTTTTCTTCATTGTGGATTTTTAGAAGTTCTGTGTTTCTGTATTTTGCAAGCACGACGCATCGCATTTTGCAAGTTTTTGCAAGTTCCGGTCATGATAAATATCACTAGAGGGTGTTCCTATTACTTAGAAAGATTCATACTTCAGACAAGATAAATTGTCCTCACTGCATTATTATATCTCTTATACACATGTTGTTTGATACCTAATTTCTTTTAATTTCTAAAAACAAATCTATTTTTAACATTATCGTTATTATATTGTGAAGTATGGAGGACAGGACATTTTTCGCACAAACTATGAATTTCATGAAAAAGAAAATATTATACGTACGCCAGCAGTTTTCTAAAGATTTCATTTTCTAAAAGATAGTTCAAAACTAGGGGTTACTAATCTCTTCGAGATAATGCCAGTTATAATTAACCAGTGACCCCTGAAACACCCTTTTGTGTGTCATAAATTCTGACAACGGAAAAAAAAGTCGTAAAATACCTGACAAAATGTTATTCCCTTTTATTACCTGAAAGACATAAAGACATATTTAGAAACCCTATTTAGTATTTACGCAGTTTAACAGCCTGTAGATAAGATCTTGAACATATAAAAGAATGCAAGTCAGTTGAAGACACATGCCTCCTACCGCAAAGAAGAAATCACTTAAAAGAGCTAAAAGCCTGCTATGGCCCTGAGGCATGTCTTGTTAGAAAAAGGAGTTTAATCACTCTTTTCTATGAAAAGGATTGCATGGAAAACGTGTCTTCAGCCTCTCTCCACCATGGAAAAATATTTCTTTGACTGAGAAATTACTACATTTTTGTGAAATACACCATCTTTTTAAAATTTTAGAATCTGCGTACCTGTTTGAAAAGTTAGTAAATATTATTGGCTAAAAAAAGGAAAGAATATAGCTATATTAATTTACTATTAAGGAAACTATGCAATAAAATATCGCAACCCCCCTCCTTTACAATGAACTAATTTTGCAGAAGGAAGATTTGAAAAATTCATCGGGATTCAATTCTATGAAATATTCATTTTTCACTGATTACATGTGTAACATAAAAGATATTTCTCTGAACTCCTAATTATTAGTATTTATATAATTATTGTCATTAAAAAATCTTTTGAAAAATTAGAATTACATTTCATTTAAAAAAAAATATTTTTATAATTTCACAATGTCGATATTGCGCAGCTCATAACTCGAAGGAACACGTTACTAAAGATTCAACATGCGAAAAAATATTAATGCAATTTAAGATACCTCGTTTTGAAAATAATCTATTTGTTAAAGGATTTTGTATCTCATAAATAAAAAAAATTTAATTGCAAGTTCTGGAAAATATTTTGCCCACCGGAGAGAAAATATATAGCGGACTATTTCCAGATAAAAAAATTCTTCGTGAAATTGAAATGACGTTGCTGAGAATTTTGTAAAGAAAACAATTACAAATCACTTTTGTCCGCTTATAAATAATCGATTTTACCTTGTAAAAATGGTCAAAGATTAAAGACTTTTGTTTACCTACTATGTCCCGGCTACTTACCCTTATTACCTACGGGAAACTTGTGGAAATTACCAGAGGAACACATATCTTATCCAATATAATAAATTAAACAAAAAGTTTTTTTATTGTAGATTAAGCAGGTTTCGGTTCCTTTTACACTCCCTCTTAGGATCCCTCAATACTTTCAGTGTGGTCATTATTTAAATGTCCCAATAATTTGTTTGATAGTACCGGAAAAGACGGTATATGCTGTAAAAAGTTTTTAAAGGACATTTGTGAAACGCTGTAAATGAATTTGGAAATTCCTGTATGTACGCTGTTCTACAATAATAAATTAATCAGGAAAAATTTACAAAAGTTCTGGAATGGGTAATAGACTGAAAATTGTTTAAAATTCTGCTTTTGAAAAGTTTCAGCATTGAAAAATTCTATAATATTTCAATATTTTTATCCCACATGGAACAAGAGCCATGTGGCCACATATAAATATTTCCTATGGCTTCACCTCCCAAAACAATAGTTAACCACCAGGCTATCTCTACCTTTGTGAAAAGTTTCCTACCAAAGTTTACGAAAGCAAATTTAATATAGAGACATGTAAATATTTCACTGCATATTTTATATTTTGGTGGACATCAAATATTCTGTTACAGGAAATTTACTAACAGAAAAAGGAGGAAATAATAAAGTTTAAAATTTAGTATGAAAGGCGCACTGGCTTTCGAACAGCGTATCTCCATAAATTTGAATTAAGCTATAAATTTTTCATGAAGTGCCGTGTTAGTGGCTTTAAAGATATTATCCTTCAAAATATACTAAATATTTATTTAAAAACCTGTCGAGATACATTAAAGGATATATAGTTAACAGACATTTTAGACACCCATGTGACAATAGAATTTTTCAATAATGATTTTAACTTAAACTTTGAATGAGAGTTGTTCTAGTGAAGAAAAGAAAGCTCGGAGAAATTTAAGATTTTCGTCCATAACAAATGAAAATATTCCATATTATTCAAAAATCATAAAGAATAAAAAAATGCAACATAAGACCAGAAAAACATGGGCAAAATATAACATTCTTCCGCTTTAGTTAAGATGAATATCATGGAACAGAACCGTGAGATTTTGATATGTATGCTACTATGCATCACTAATCCTCAACACTATCACAAAGACCTATTTTTTAACATTTTTTTTGATAAGTTATTTTCTGCGAGATAAATTTTAATAAGGTGTATAAACATTCAATTTGCATACTGTATAACAGTGACTAAACAATTGGTGGAGCTCCAAATCTTTAAACAATTTCTAAGCAATGAAAATTATTCCCGCGGTAAGTCTACACGTAAAGTTTACGGCAGAAATATCGGTATCGGTAAGATTTCAAACACAGCCGTAATTTTCTATTTCAGAACATATTTTTTTTATTGGATAAGATGAATTCTACAGACCCATAATATATTGATATCTATGCAACAATGGTGAGCTAATCCTAAACGACCTTTTTTTTAATGACAAATTTTTTTATGTTATTCTCTTTCAGATATAGTTTAATATCATGCAGAAATGTTTAATTTATATACTGTTTAAAATAACCATCTTACCTAAGGACTTGTCCGGCTTCTAGATTTTACAATGATTATTATTGTACAGTTTTTATAAAAATGATAATAAGAGAGTTCATTGATTATCATTGTCCATTATTGGGGAGCACAGCGTATGAAGCAAATGATTTTTGTATATAAAAGTGTAAAGTATATAATTGAGAGAAAATAAATAAAACTCAGAAAATGTAATGTGTAAGTATGAAATTGTGGATAATATAAATACATGTAAGCAAATGAATAGCAAAGGAAGACTGTATAATTGAAACAGCGTATTGTAAATTGAAAGAGCGCATTGTTATAAAATAATATTTTATTGTGTTGTATCGTACTTGTTGTATTGAATATGTATTGTACTTCACAGTGTTGTATTGCATGTTTATTGTATTGTATGGTGTATTGTAATATATATTGTATGGCATTTGTAGTGGTATCGCATTTAATTTTATGCATAGTGTTATAATTAATTGCATATCATTGCATTGTGTAGTGAACATAATGTAGAAATATTGAAGTCAAAAGCAAATTACTCGGCGGATGTATAAAGTAAGCAATCTGATTTATAAAGTAATATGTAAAGTACAGATTTGAGATTAAATATGTAAAAGTTATAACATGCAATGTGTATGTATGAAATTGTGTATAATATAAATATATGTGAGCAGACGATTTATGTAAGTAATGAATTTTCTGAAGAACGCATTGTACATGAAAAAATATATTGGTCTGTATGGTACATGTAGTATGGATTGTGATTTGATTTTCACAGTTTTGTATTGTATATATATATATATATATGGTGTTGTACACTGTATTGTACGTATATTGTACATATATTGAATTTCATTTATATTGTATTGAATATAAATTGTTTTGCATTATGTTATAATTAATTGTATTGCATTGTATTGTATAATAATATAGTATATGCAAATAGATGTTAAAAGTACATTTTACATGATATACAAAGTAAATAGTCGGGGATTATGCCGTATAAGATTAGGCGGAGGTCGGCTTAAACTTACATACTGTTTAATTGTAAGAGAACGGGAGGCTCCAAAACCCTTTTCTAAACATTGAAAATTATCCCAGCTCTATGTCTGAATGTAAAATATCCCGAAATAATCGCCGTAAAAAGAAAATTATGCAAGTAAAATATTATGTGTAAAGACGATGAGGAATCATGTGTGCCTCATATAAAAAGAAGCATGGAAAATGAGGAGGAACTAATATTGCATTAGAAGACTACTTTAAAACCAGTTCTGAAAGAAAGAAAAATTCTTGAAACCTATGTTTATTTAAGGGCTTAATAAAAGGAGCTATGTTTCTAGAACATTTTATTAACAGTAATGAAGAGAAAAATGAGAATGTAATCTTTCTGCATTTTAAAGGTGCGGTTTCTAATAATGACTTACTATAAAAAGTTTGCATTATTCTAGCAAATGAATGAAAAATCAGGGACTTACTCAGTTCAGATCCTGCAGCTTTGCTTCAGGATCAAACACAATACAGACTTCAACTTAAAAAAATCAAGCATTTTTTATTTATACCATTTAGATAAAGAAGCTTGTGTAAATAATCAAGATTTTTATAAGGAGTAACGATGCAACTTTTTCTGGATAATTTTTATGTTCTAATTTTGTCTCGTCCTAAGATGTATGTTCTGCAAATGCTACTAAACAATAAATTTTTAACTGTGTTTTAAATTAATAATCTTAGAGTGCTGAAATTTCTACACTTTTACTAAAAATTATATTCCGAGTACTAAATTATTGAGAATTATGAAATAGTATGAAATTTTCCTTATGCGTAAGTGGTAGATTATGATATATATTCGATAGTATACATAAAAAAATCTGCAGCATATTTGAAATTGCAAGTATATTTTGCTTTCTTGAAATACGTTCTTTTGAATGAAATCAAATTTTTAATGTCATATGTAATATTAATCTACCATGAAGTACCAGAATTTAAGATTTCTCTATCAAGTATAAAAGTTTATTTCTTGCAAAAAACAAACCTGAATTTATTTTCCTCGACTGTAAGTTTCAATAACTCCTAGTAGCTTATTTCACACATTTTCTCCTCATCTTAGAAGTCAATGAAACCAATTTCAAGAATAAAGTAGTTCTCTTTTAAATTTTGCGATAAAATTATTTTTTAGACGTGTTAAGGATTGCCACGATAAATCTAAAAATAGCTTTGATATTTCGAAATGTTTCTTAAATTTCTTCATACGTTTTACTTCTAAAGGAAGCTTTACATACTTTCTAACTCATAAACGCAAATCTAAATATATCCATGTACAAATAGGATGAAAATCAGAAAATAGATTGGAATTACATTCCGTGTCAGCGTATTTGAGGTTCATACAATTGACAATAATTTATACCAATAAAATAAATAACTTTTGCAGCTAAAGATATGAATCTGTAGTTTATAAGAGTTACTTTGCTACAAAGTAATACTTTCTCAATGTATGGACAAAAAGCTAATTTTTATTTTTGAGTTTCAATAGTATTGAATTTTTACTGCGTTCAATTTCAACATTAAATATCTAAAATGATTTTATGACTTCCATTAATTTTTGTGTAGAACAAAACTACTGTTTCTTCTCTACAACCCATTCGATTTTCCAGAAGAAATTACACTTTATATATAACTAGCTGAGTGGCAACCCGATGTGTTGCTTTTTTTATTTAAAATGAAATGGCTTTATATCTTAAAGATTAAAAACTGTTTATTCACTTTTAAAAATATATTAGATTTAAAAAAAATAATTATTTAAAATTTCCGTTTTCAAATTTTGCATTTTAAAAAAAAAAAAGCTCATTCAATTAGAAAAAAATTCTAAAGGCTTTAACTTCTCCTTTCCTAAAACTAAAATTATTTCTGGTACTTCAAATTTATTTCTGGATTTCAATTATGTTCTTGTGGATTTCAATTATGTTCTTCTAATATGTTCTTGCACCCGACGGCGGCTGGTTTCGAACCCGGGACCTTAGGATTAGACGTCAGGAGCGATACCTCTGAGCCACCGTTACTTCGGTGAACGGAACTTTGCGAAACGGAAAGGAGCTGGCCCACCCGGAATGTCAACTTTTTCTGCTGTCCTCTTCTATTGAGTTCGGCGGTTTTAATTGAATAATTATAAAAGTTTAAATTTTTGAAAGTTGAAGATAGCATCAGTACACGCGTCTCGGCTGTCCGCGTATATCGGTACCAGTCGCGGTATTCTGCTATGCTCGGTTCGCGAGATTAGCCAGTCCCCGTGTCTGCTAACTAACAAACTAACATTTGTTTACCTTCAGCTGTTAATAGTAAGATGTATTATTTTATGTAGAAAACAACTCCTTATCTGATTTTTTAATCCATTAATAAGGTTTAATTTTAGTAAGGATTTAACATTCTATACTGTCCTCCTGCATGGAACAGTTTTTACACACCTATAGGAATCTCTTTTTAGTTTTATATTACAAATCATATCCGTTATGGCTTCTCTGTTTATTCTCTGGGATGTAAATTCATTAAGCGGATTTACAATCATGTTAAAATGTATTTAACACCCACATTTAGCACGTGATCGCATGTTAAGTGTTTTATTTGATTCTTTAAACACATTTAATTTACATTTAATCGCTTCCTTAGCGAAAGTTAATGAATTAATTTTCATCCTTTATTTGTAAACAATCAAACAATCTAAAGACCGAAGTTAATGCATCTTTTCTGTTAAGTAAGAAATCTCTTTACATTTGTTTTGAAATATTTTCAGCTTAAAATTTGCATACTTCGTATTACAGATTATTATTAAATTCGATCATTGTTATAAATTACAATTATATATGAGAGTCAAGAAATGGAAGTATTTTGATACTGACTTACATTGCATTATTAAAGTTTTACTACAGTAACTGTTAATAAATTAATTAAAAATGTTAGGTGCTAAAGATTATTTAAAATGTACATGGAACAGCTAAAAATATATCATATAAATGTCCTAATTTAGAGAAAATGACAATATGTCCCTTTGATTATTTCTATTTTTATAAGGTTCTAATATTAGGAAGTAAAAATTTTAATAAGGGGTATAAAAATTTTATCAACTTTCTTCACACGACTAAAACATTTACAAAACTTAATTTACCTTTAACTGAAATGTAACTATAAAAGTATTTTTTAAATAATAAGATCATTTAAAGTTACTGATTACGTAAAACTTAATGACAGTAAATGCACTTCATCATGCAGTCAATTAGGAATGTTAATGAACAATCCTTTTCCGATACTAAAATACTGAGGTTAAAAACTTTTAAAGCATTTAATACGAAAAATATGGATAACTACAATATTTCAATAACTTTTGAATAACTCTTTCAAAAAAGGAAATTTAGCTGACACGTTTTATATGTGACTTTATTAAATTTGACTAATTTAATATTGATCTGACAAACAATAAACTTATAAAGATTTTTCCTTCAATACTGGAATAATTTTGTATTTCTTACAAATTGAAGCAATTATGTAGTTATTTGTCAAAAGTTTTGTTTCAGCTGCTAACAGAATTATTTCCATGTAAAAAGTAGAATAGATTCCTAACGTCTTTCATTGTTTGTACCAATAACAAGCGTTAATTATTCAAATATTTTGCTGTTTTAAATGACCTTATTATAACTTCTCTCTATATTTGTATTGAATATGTAGATTAATCGTTGACTCATATATTAAACACATGTCAAATTCCAATATCTGCACTTTAAGAGACAAGTTAAAAATTAAATTATTCAAACAAGTGATTTATTGTTAACTAGTCTCTTATAGTTAACATGTATGCAAGAAATCTATAACCTTAATTAGAAAGACAAATGTTCAACCCTATTTTTTATGTCGATACTAATTCAGGAAATATTAATATAGATTAAAAACGAAATGATATTTAGAAATCCAATTATTAATAATTATATTAATAATAACGGTATTTGTCCTTTTCATGCTCTACCGTTTCTTTAAGCCTTTTCTTCTTATCAAAAGATATTAAATAAATTATTTTTCTCTCTAAAACATGTCCCACATTAGAAGAAAAGCAGTTTTTAAAAAATTATTGCTGAGACATTATAATGTAAATTTGTCTTTCCAGATCTCCAAACTTAATAGTTTGCATAAGATATTTTTTTTTTCTCGTAAACAAAGGCTAATCTAATGAACATCAACTCATATTTATTAATTTAAGTTAGGTTAAAAGTAAATTAGCCGTGGTAATTACATTAGATGCAAAAAAATATGTCACCCATTTAAAAAGAAAAGAAATTTTGGGAGTTATACAATCACGGTGAGTAAAGCATGCAAGTATACGGATAAAATACTTAAGACAAAAAATGCAAGAATTCTGAACTTTATGAACTCAAGAAAATAGTTATTTTGGTAGGGCATAATAAAATCATATAAAGCTAATAAGCTAAAATTTTTATCCCTTCTGGTAGCTATTAGTAATAAAAATTCACATATATATATATATATATATATATATATATGTCTGTGTTTGTTTGTTGCATTTTAAGTATATGGTTTACATTAAGTTGCTTACAGCACAGTTCCTAAAATATCCCCCAACAGAATTCACATTAACATATTGTCATTTTCAAGTATGAACTGTATTATTAATAGCCATTCTGAAATGCCAACAAATCGAAAAGCTAAAACTGTATAAGCTGAACTTTTATGTAAAAAAATTACATATATTGGCCAAAATATTGTAAATATGATACGATTCTACACAATGTAAAAGTACGTATTCAATGCATCTCTCGAAAGCTGGGGATTCGAGAATAACCATAATGACTTAGGTAGTATTTTGTTTATGGGTGAAATTTTTTATACTTCTAAAGGAGGGAGCCAAAGCCGTATGTTT
The DNA here is from genome assembly GCA_907164885.2 of Dolomedes plantarius. Taxonomy (NCBI): domain Eukaryota; kingdom Metazoa; phylum Arthropoda; class Arachnida; order Araneae; family Dolomedidae; genus Dolomedes; species Dolomedes plantarius. The sequence continues at coordinate 59,324,430 of OU015496.1, read as the reverse complement.
TAATTTAAGATCAAAACACTCTCAAGAGAATGTTCCGTAGTAAAGTAGGACTTAGAGGTGAGACGGATTTCTTTTGTATAACGAATGAGCTAATGAAGATAGATTGTATTTCAATGAAGATAAATAGTATTTGAAGCTTTATGGTCTTTCAGAGTACAAAAACCTGTGCCACTCCATCTACAGCTACATGAATTGTATACAGAAATGTAAAGACATATATTTGATCCATGAAATGGTCCCATTTGTTCGTTGATCATTGAACTGTGTAAGTGATATGGGAAATTTTATTTTGTGGTTTCTTTTATTACGTTTTTCTCTGCATACATATTGGATAAGGAAAACTTGACTGTAGCAGTACGAAACTAGGCCTTCTACTTCCTTCATTATCTGCCGGACGATGGCCGAAGGGCTAGGGCGCTGGCATTCGATGCCAGAGTCTATGGGTTCGAGTCCCACTCTTGGCATGAATGTTTGTAGCCGTTCGGAATCGGCTTTAAGCTGTAGGTACCAGTCTAATAATCCCTCGAGTTTCAAAAAATGACCGTAGTGCGCCAAAGCAAACCAACCAAACCAAACCGTCATTATCATTCTCGAAGTGCAGGAAATATTAATCTTTCATTCCATGTTTTTGTTAAAACAACTTTCAACCACTGAAATAGTATATAAATATTGTTGCAAAAAGAGTCGCTCTAGATATGTTGATAATTTTTTCTGGTAGATATTTATGAATGCATTAAGATCATTCTTTATATAACGTGATTCCCCATTGTACAAAGTATTGTTACAGTAACCTTCTAAAGACTAAAAAGCTAAGACGTATACTCTCTCCGCGGATATTTAATCCATATTACTAATATTCAGTTCAATCTTTATATAAAATGAACATTACAAACGAGATGAACAAGGATGAGGAAATGACGAACTCATGCTAAAGATAACAATATCTGTCTCACACGCCACTGGGATATGAATATTTTTTATATCCATTTAAGGCCGGATTCAGGCGTTGGTGCAGTAAATCCTTCCTAGAGCACTAAATTTAATAAGTGAGGAAATTAATGTAATTGCTGGTAAAGGTAACTTTGACTCTCTTGGGGGAGTTGGATTCTCTATTGTGGCTGAAGGATTCATTGTGATCGGAGTCAGTTGCCCCCACCTCCACGAGGTCCAGCTAGGGACTGGACTTGACTAGGTTGGTTAGGACTTGACTAGGGGTATTGGTTTGGTTATTTAATCTAACTACTGATGGAGTTAGTACTAACAGGTTACTATAACTCTAAATTATTTTCTGAACATGAAAATTCTTGTGCTTACAGGACTGCACGCAGCGACCATGAGTTTTCAGTCAATCTTGGCGCATGCCTTCTGGTGGGTAGGCTTACTTTTTGGATTTCTATCTGTTTAGATGCAGGCATCGACAACGATATTTACTTAAACGACTGCACAATTTATCTAGTACTAACGAGTGGTATTTTATCTCCGAATTCACGATCTCGGATTCCGAAGCATTTCCCAACAGTTTTTGGATACATCCTCAATATCGAAAGCATGAGAATGAACATCTTGGAATAGAAAATATATAAAACCCTAAGTGACAGTGCTGAAATTTAAGTCTGGTATTTCCGAAGTAATTCAATTGTCTTAAGGTCCCATGTTGAATGTGATAAATTACGTGTAGGTTATTGTTAATTATTTTCTTAATTAATATTATTTTATTGTTATAATATAATGTTACATTATATATAAGTAGTAATATTACATTATATGATTGTTAATTATTTGTTTCCTAATTGTTAATTATTTGAAGATCATCAAAACAGGAATCTAATTTAAAATTATTTTCCAAACATTTTGGTCCTTCCAAATTGAATCACAATCATCTTTTTTTAATCTTTATAAGTTTTAAAATTTAAACTATGGGAGATGTAATAAATGCTTTTTTTTCATTTTTAATTTGTCAGTACATGTTCAACTCAAGGTGAGTTTAAATTCGAATAGCGAGATTTCTAAACATTGTGTTTTGATACCAGATATCAATGAGTAAATTATTACGGATCTCTGTTTCTCACTTCTCCATCATTTTCAAGCTCTTACGGTCACAGTCAAATGACTATTTTCTGAAGCATTCACTGACCTGAATAAATGTACGCGTACGAACCGAGAATTTGGAAGCATGTAATGGATCACAAACTATATTTGAAACCCGAATACGATCGGTACCCACTGGAATAGAAAGCGCTTCATAATCAGTGATCCATATTATTATTCGAATTAATAAGCACTCTTGCGTGTGATAAGCATGTACAAAAATCGCAGTTACCGAAAAGCGTTGTAGTTTAACGAAAATGACTGCCGAGAAGTTACTATTAAGTACGAAAGCAATTTCGAAACGTTCAGTATTTATTGTTTCGATGGTCACACAAGTAGCATATTAAGTAATTCATTTTAGAATTTGTTAAATGAAAATATAGATATTGTTTATATCTTTTAATACTTTAAGAGTTTACACATTTTGGATTCTTAAAAGTAAATTCGTGTTATATCGTTATAATAAAAGTTTTTATTAAATTACCGGACAGGAAAATCTGCTAAGAATATTAAACAAATGTACGTATAACCGTACACAAATAACTTATTATCGTTTAGGTGTGTATTAGAAAAATGAATCGATTACTGAACACGAACAGCATTAAACATTACGAATTTTTTTTCTATTTAATGTAATTATAAGCTAAAGAAACTATGATTAATTAAACTTAAGATATTTATTTAATTTATATTGAATAGCATATGGAATACAATCAGAGACTGCAAAACAGAAGATACTTTAAGTTATATTTAACTATTTGTTTCTTAAAATTACAAAATATTCTGTTTTAAAAACTATTAATTTCAAAACTTATTGTTTCACAAGTATATACTTTCCCCCAGCGAATGTATCCCAAAAATTCCATTTTAAAACAAAAAAAGACATTATATATCTCATTAATCAAGACAAGTCATGCAAATAATGCTGTCCAAATTTCCTGTTTGTTTTGATGAAATTAAATAACTAAATGCAACATTTAATTATTTAATATTAATTACAAGTAGCAAATTAAATAATTCATTTTAAATTTGTTAAGTGTATATAGAGATTGTTTATATCTTTTAATACTTTAATTGTTTACACATTTTGAATTCTGAAAAGTAAATAATATTATATAATTATAATGAAAAAAGCTTTTATTAAATTACAGGACTGTGAAATCTGCTGAGAATAATAAAAAATTAATATATGGCTGTATAATAACAACTTATTATCGTTTAGGTGTTTATTAGAAAGATAAATCGATAACTGAACACGAGCAACATTAAAATTTGCGATTTTTTTCTATTTAATGTAATTATACTCTAAAGAAATTATGATAAATTAAACTTAAGATATTTATTTAATTTACATTGAATAGCATATGGAATACAATTAGAGAGTGCAAAAAAGAAGATATTTTAAGTTATATCTAACTATTTGTTTCTTAAAATTACAAAATATTCTGTTGTTAAAACTACTAATTTGAAAACTTACAATTTCACAAGTGTATATTTTCCCCCATCGAATGTATCCCAAGGATTTCATTATAAAACAAAAAGACATTATATATCTATCTAGTTAATCAAGGCAAGTCATACAAATAATTCAGTTCACATTTCTTGTTTGTTTTGAAGAAATTAAACAACTAAATGCAACATTTAGTTATTTAATATTAATTACAAGAAGCGTATTAAATAATTCATTTTAAAATTTGCTAAGTAATAATATAGAGATTGTTTATATCTTTTAATACTTTCAGAGTTTACACATTTTGAATTCTTAAAAGTAAATATTATTATATAATTATAATGAAAACAGATTTTATTAAATTACTGGACTGGGAAATCTGCTAAGAATATTAAACAAATGTATGTATGGCCGTACACTAACAATTTATTATCGTTTAGGTGTGTAGTAGAAAGATAAATCGATTTCTGAAGACCAGTAATATTAAACTTTAAGAATTTTTTTCTATTTAATGTAATTGTACGGCACATAAAGAAACTATGATTAATTGAACTTAAGATATTTATTTAATTTATATTGAATAGCGTATGGAATACAATCAGTGAGTACAAAACAGAAGATATTTTAAGTTATATTTAACTGTTTGTTTCTCAAAATTACAAAAAATTCTGCTTCAAAAGCTACTAATTTGAAAACTTACAATTTCACTAGTGTATACTTTCCCCCGGCGAATGTATCCCAAATATTTAATTTTAAAACAAGAAAATACATTATATATCTCATTAATCAAGGCAAGTCATGCAAATAATGCATTCGAAATTTCTTGTTTGTTTTGATGAAATTAAATAACTTGGAAGAAATTTAATTTTTATTTGATACTTAGGCGAAATTCCATACTTTTTATTTATGTTTAAAGTTATAACGTCACTTATATTTATTGAATAATTGAATTTCAAGTTATTGTTTCTGTAAAATTGAATGCATGTTCATTTAACAATATTTATAAATCTTAAAAATATGTATTATTATTACTTTTCAATTTATATGAAGTAAGTTTTTTTGTGGAAAACAATATTAAAATATAAAATAACAAAAAGGAAAATTTAATTTATAAATTCATAAAAAAAGTATTGCATTTAATTAGTCCCATAAACTAAATTCAGTTAGTTTATACATGACGAAACTATTGTTTTTCGATAAATTAGGTTTTTTAATTGTAAAATATTTGTATTAATTTAAATAAATATTTTTAACCCAAAATCAACAAGAGAAATGTAAAGCCATTTTATTGTTATCTGTAATGTTAAAACGGTACGATCAGTATTTTTAACCATTTAATAAAGTACGTGTGTCTGTTACTCTGTTCCAGAAAAACAAGTCAAAACCTTTATTTTACAACAATTAGTTTGCTGTCACGTTATTTTTTAGGATTACTTTTTAATGCATTGACGGGGCACATTATACACAATGTTGCATCAAAATAACATAAAAGTGAACAAAATGTTGCCACAGATACACTACTATTGCAAATAATTATATTAAATTAATGAATGCTTCCAATGTAAATGTAAAGTAATGATTTTCATTGAAGTGAAATTATTCTTTTACAAGATACTATTGGAATAATTTTCGTGCTTCCAAAAATTTGGGACTGTTTTGAAGACATACGGAATATTCATTCTCGAAACAAATTCAGAGTTTTCTCGGATTCTGCATAGACGCTACTTCCTTTTGTTTGGAAATTGAGGTTATTCTTTTTTTTCAATTTAAATTTCACGGTACAATCTGCCAAGAATTCGTTTCAAAACTTACGAATGCAAGGGAGCTTTGTTGAAAACGAACGAAACATCTGTCACACACTTTATATTTTCATGTATAGAAAAATAAAAGATTTAATGTTAAATTAATAGACTCTGGTCTTAATCTGTCTTTTACGAGCATCGACAGTCTAACTGTTAATAGAAAATTCCGATATGAAATTCCGAACTACAAGTGAAGGAATGTGAGATAAACGCCTCACTTTTTTTTTTAGTTGGAGGAAATGGTTTCAGTTAGAAGACTTGTCTATGGCATTTTAATATTATATAAAGATTTAATACTTTACTTCTGAAAGTAGTTTATACTGTTATTTCAGTTCTCTCTGTACGTCCATTTGAAATTTCTTTTGAGTTAATACGGTATGGGAAAAAATATTTTTTTTTTATATATAGAAGTATTGCCTAAGATATTTCCCTAAAATAAAATACTTTACACAGCATTTTTTGTTCAAAAAAAACTCTTTTAAAGTAATTAAAATCATGACAAGTTAGATACAGTTATACAGTTCTGATATTTCTCCTGCAATGTTACTTCTTTTAGCAGAGTATTTTCTCCTTAGTGCATAGGAAATAATACTTTCTCAAAATAACGTTCAAAATAATTTGCCTCTAGGAAATACAAATATTTCAATAAAACAAATTGTAATCACTCTAAAGGTGGAACATTTTAAGTAATTTCCACCTTTTGTAGTAATTTTTTACAAAAGTTTTTCACACTTTTGCCCTTAAAGACAATTACGTAGATAATAAAACAAACAAGCATAGTAGAAAATTGCTCTCAAGTACTTTCTGGAGAATTTTACATAAACCCATTTAAAGATGGCAGATTGGTAAAAATCCCATTCTGAGATCGACAACTATAAAGTACAAATGCGTAGAACAGGGTACTCATACACAGAACAGTATAAAGTCTTTGATCGTGCTAATGTTCGTTTATTAGCTTAAAGCCAGTTACCATTGTTACTTTATTTTGGATTTTAGAAGTTATATGTTCTTGTTACGCAAAAAATAGGTCTTAAAACCATGAATACTGGAAATTAGAGATAATATGATGATAAAATTTTAATTGATAATGAAATTATATCTGTACGAGGATGCGTGGGAGAATGTTTGATGTGATGTATGCATGAACTATTAAAGATAGCTTTTAAAGATGCAAATACACGAAAACTTTCTGTAAACATTTAAAGAACTCATATATTTAGGACAGAAAGATCCACAAATACAGGGATAGAACAATGTTATTGTTGATAATACAGAGGATCTTGTCGGAACACATTCGTACTAAAAAGCGCGGTAATATGTAGACTGCTTTTTTTTTTCTGGGAGCAGCATACAGGCGAGGCAACATTGCTCCCTGGTGTCACCTCAATTTTGACCGAACAATCCCTAGGGCAACATGTCAGCACGTAAGACGAAAGAATTAAAGCAACATAAGATAGACTAAAGGATAAAAGTAACGTTAAACGTGTGTGATTAGAGCTAAAAAAAATTTAAGTTGTATTTGCATAAAGTTTTGGTGCCGTGCACTTTAACAATTTGCCCTATTTTAATTCTTTAGGAAGTTGTAAATTGACAGTAGTAAGGAATTAAAATAAAGACCTGCAATTCCAGGAGAGAAATTGCTCTGAACATATGATTTAAGTGTATATGTGTTACATCAATTATATGTAGTTTTTTTTCTGAATACTTCTTCAAAATGATATTTTTAATTCTGAAAGTGCTATATACTCAATGTTTTAAAAATTTAAGACCTGATTTCAAAGACATAGAAAAACTATCAGCTAATTTACTGAAAATGTTACACGTTTGTAAAACATGATGTATACCATATAGCAAAGTGACTTGATCTTGTGCCCGTATGACTGTTAATTGATGGCGGGAATTAAAGTAGCAATATATGCCAAGACCTCAAATTAACATAACGAAGTCTCAACTGTCAAGAAAGGGTGCATTTGAAGAAATTATGGGGAATATTTAGGCGCCATAGTAAGTTCATTATAATTATTTTCCTTTTTACGTGTCCAAAAATATTTTACCAAATCAAACAAAAGATTGATTTTTTTTTATGTCCTGCTCAATAGCTAGCATGAACTAGACAAGAGATTCTAATTTATGTACTGTGTACTTGCGTTCAAATCCCGAATTAGGCTTGAACTTTAATCTGTTGTCCCCTATTTAGGAGCAATACTGGCTCACCTAAATAGGGTTCCCCCAATGAAGTAGCCAGTCTGGATAGAAAATGGCGAAAGTCTAACAACAAGAGCCACCCATTATTAATATAGAATAATGTTCATCTGTTCCCCAGTTGTTCACCACCTACTGTGCTTTTGCAAACATTGGGAACTTTTAACTGTTATTATTGCATGTGTTGTGTGGTCCGTGCAAGTACTTTTGAGAAATAACCTATATTACGTTGACGGGCCGCTAATCTGTAAATGATATTTTAGAACGGGAAATTTTCCTTGATTCATTTCCTTCCTTCAGAGCATCGTCCTCGTGGGGGTCATTTTTAAGCATAGCTAGTTGTTTTCCCATGGTTGAAAAGGAAAATGTTTCAGGTATCCTTTGTTCCTATATTTCCTACACATATTAAGTTTTTTTCTTTTTGTTATGTTTTACAGAAAAAAGAAATAAATAACGAAAATATCTATATTTGACTATAATGCTATATCTTAGTAAAAATATTTTTACTAAAACTTATTTTTACTCCTAGGAAAATTTTAAGAAAAATTACTAAGAGACGAAATATTGATCCCATTAGTGAGTGACTTTTAAAAGTTAATGGAGTATAAGAAAATAAGAATAAATTAAAAATTCTTTTTGCTGTGCAAAATTAGAATTTAGAATTACACCGAATATTAAAAATTCAAGAATCGTTTAGATAATTAAAAAAAAAATTATCTAAAAGGTGTATCTATTTTTTTAAATATACAATGAACTAATATTTATATCCATTTTCAATACTCTAAATTGTATGACTACAGTGAAATACATAATTACTCTGGTGGTCGTTAATATCACTCCTCAGATACAAAAATTGTATAAAATTGTCTATTGCAGTTTTTTTTTGTCTTACCTCCTCGTCAACTGTCAAATTAAAGCTCATTCTTTATATGTTATGGTAATTTATACGATGGAAACTTCGACTGGGGAATCCCATGTTGCTCGAGATATTTCTTTTAGCCCATTAAAAACCTTTCAGATGTTCCACCAAAACACCGTAATTTTGATCGATTTTCTCCGGAGACGATATATAACCTGAGAAGTGTTGATGCTTTAATATTTTTGTGAGTGGCAACATTGTTAATAAACGCCTGTCATGAAGCAATATTTTCCTTTATATCGATTATTATATCTTTCTCGATGATAATAGCTAAAATGAATTTCGTCTAGACCTTGGGAGTAACTCCAATTTAGCTGAATGCTTTTTTGTATAAATCTGGGTATGTGTTCATCGGTTTGTAGCACATATGTTTCTTTTATTGCCAAAAGTACTGAATAACCCTTCGGAAAACTTTTTTTTTTCAATTCCAAATCACTCCTATTATTGACTACTAAATTTTCTCACTATCAGTTCTTCTCGTTTTACTGTCCTCTTAGAAAACATAAACTTTCTTACAATGAATATGAAGCGAGTTTAGGAATAACAATAAATTCATTACTTTACTTTTTAACAGACATTTTAGGCCTTTACGTTTTGAATTTAGAAATTATTTGAATAAAACAGTTCGTCAAAGTTACGTGCTGTATAGAAATAGAAGCGTTATTTCCATTTTCACACAAGTATAGCAGCATGAATCAGTGTTCACGAAAATTTCGTCATACCTCTTTTGCATTAAAAAGCTAGTTTCATTATCTGTCAAATATAAAGTCAAACTAACGAGTGGTATAGAAATAAAAGTTTTATTCGCATTTTTACCTCAGCACATCAGCAGGAATCTGTATCCAGAAAAATTTTGTCATCACTCTTTTGTACTAAAAATCTAATTGCATTCTCTGTCAAATATCTAGTCAAACTTCTCTGTCAAATACAGAGTCAAACGTAAAAATTTTATTTCTATACCACTCGTAGAAACTGTCAAATATAAAGTTTCTACGAGTGGTATAGAAATAGAAATTTTATTCCCATTTTTACCTCAGCACATCAGCAGGAATCTGTATCCAGAAAAATTTCGTCATCACTCATTTCTACTAAAAATCTAGTTACATTCTCTGTCAAATATCTTGTCAAACTTACTAGTTGTATAGATATAAATGTGCTAGTCCCATTTCCACCTCAGCATAGCAGGATGGATCTGTATCCCGATACAAATTGTCATAACTCTTTTGCAATAAAAATATAAAAATCATTCTCTCAAATATCTAGTCAAACTTACAGGTTATACAGAAATAAAAATGTTATTCCCCAAAATGTGTTTCACCCCAGCATAGAAGCAGGATTTAGTACCTACAAAAATTTCGTCAAACATTTTTTGCATTGAGACTACAACCGCCGTCAAAAACGTATACCTAGAACCGCCAAAGAGGTCATTTTGACCGATGTGGTCTACAGTGCTTTATTATACCTTAATTACCACTTTTTTACTCTTAATATCACGTATTACTATTATTATCAGCATTTCCAATATTATATGTTATAATTATTTCTAAAATAAAAATGGTTTTTATGAGGAATTGTATACACTTTTTAAAGAAATTTAAATAAAAACGAAAAAAATATGAATAAAATTAAACACTGTGCAATATAGTATTTCCATTATATTTTATGCAATTAATAAAAATGATACAATTAATACTAATGATACAAATTGATAGATATAAATTTCTGATGGTAATTACTAACAATTCCTGGTAAATAGAAATTAACTGAATGTATATAAATGCAGAGTTATCGTATACATAGCTCATAATATACTTAGTTACATTTCTTCTTTCCTCCGGAATAAAATCAAATATACTTTGCTATTTTTGGCTAAAATAAAGCTAAACTTTTTTCCAAAATGTAGAAAACATACCGCCTGTATGTGCATGAACTAAACAATGCCTTTCTCACAATTTTCACAAAAAATCTTTATACCACTTTAGCGGTGAATTTGTAACAAGACCGTTTCCTGCAAACTTCACACTTATCCATTGTTTTATTCCCTTTGCAACTAGAACTTTGACACTGCTTTCTCTGTTTTATCACTAACAAGTGAGGATGTACTGGGTAATGAAATCTTCGAAACTTTCATCGAATTTGTATATGATTCTACACTCATGTCCATAAATTTAGGATAATTCAGAATGACACTGAAATTGAACTCTAAAGTAAAAATTTCACGTGTAGAATTGTCCCACACATCTTCAAGAATAATATGGAAATTACAGGAAGCCACCAGATGATGCCGATAGTACGTGACAATGACGGGAGTGTAAGAGAGGGGAATATAAGGAATGGTGGCAAAGAAGTAAAATTGTTCACAAGAATTCTGTAAGCCGCTCAGTGCCATAACCGAATAGTTATAACACAAAGGACGCATGTGGATATTTTTTTACATCGCAGAATTATCGGCCTCCTTGAATATTCATATGGAAGTATCCGTGGAACTTGCAATTGCCCTAAGTGTCATTTTTAAGCTTTGTCAACGATTCCAAGATGATGGAAATGTCAGTAGACGTTACAGTACAGGTCGCTCCCGAGTTACAACACCAAATGAAGTATTTGGCAGTAACTTCCAGTAGACGAAGACGGAGCACAGTATCCGGTCTGTCTCGTCAGCTATCAGCAGCCACAGGTACCACAGTTTCAAGGCAAACCGTGTACAGACGTTTGGAAAATATTGGTCTATATGCTCGCAGGCCTGTCAGATGTGTTCCGCTCATGGCAACTCACTGTTGGCAGCGATTACCCTGGAGTAGGGAACATGCAATGTGGACAGCGCCACAGTGGGCTTGTGTGATGTTTTCCGACGAGTCTAGGTATAACTTGCAGTCTCATTCAAGTCGGACTTTCTTATGGAGATCGCCAGGTACCTGTTACAACCAAGACAACATCACTGAATGACGCCGTTACGGTGGTGCAGTATTGTTTTTTGTTATTTATCTTTTGTTTAATAAATGGGCTTTAAGAATAAGTTACGTTTCTTTGTTTCTGAACCTTTATTTGCCTGAGCTGGCATTATCCTTAATTTATGGACATGAGTGTAGGAGCTCGGATCTTAATTTCAAAAGAATGTCGCGCCGTCGAATGTTATTTCAGTGACTTTCTTATATAGTATCTAAGAATTATGCCCGCGAGATCCAGCACATTATAAAATACATAAAGCTGCCACCGTCTAGAACAAGCTCGTGCGGAATACGCCCGTGTCATTTGGTAAGAGTCGCACTTCAACTCCAAGTTTTGTTCAATTATCGAACTTTAGAGTTTCTGGGAAGTGTTTTTCATCAGTTCCCACCGTAACTGATGAAAAACACTTCCCAGAAACTCTAAAAAGTGTTTTTCATCAGTTGCCATCAGTTTTAGAAAAAGTCAAGGCTGCTGAAAGTTACACTCTTAATAGAAACAAATTGGTACGAAGTGAAAGTTTTAAAACGGTCAAAATTACCACCTTGGTGGTTCTAATGTTAAAAATCTAATTGATTCTCTGTCAAATATCTAGTCAAAATTACGAGTTATATAAAAATAAAAATGTTATTTCTATTTTCACCCCAGCATAGCAGCAAGATTTAGTAGCCACACAAATTTCGTCAAACCTCTTTTGCATTAAAAATCTAATTTCAAGCTATGTCAAATTTCTAATCAAACTTACGAGTTGTATAGAAATAAAAATATTATTCCCATTTTCAACTCAACATAGCGGCAGGAATTGGTATCCAGAAAAAATTCGCCATGCCTCTTTTCCATTAAAATTCTAATTCCATTCTCTGTCAAATATCTAGACATGAGTTGGTGTCCGCAAAGAAATATTTTCCTGTTGTTTAAAAGTTTTATAAAGACTAGAGAGTTTTTTTTTTAATTCGTAAATATAAATTCAAATTTTATAAGTTACATACTATAAAAACTCAACTTTAAACATTATATATTAGGCGAATCAGGATCACGTCATCAATATCAGATTCACGTCAATAAGAACTCTGATTGGAGTGGGGGGGGGAGAAATATCTGTTCAATAATTTGCAGCACATATCCAATCTCCCCCATTAGTGGCTTGCGAAGGCTGCGAATTTCCCAGATAAAATCACCTGCCGTTGCCATGAAAAGAACCCTGATTAACTTCCTATACGGGCGACGCTCTCCCGTACGTTTATACTATTTGGCTGAGGATAAAAAAAGATTTTGAACGATAAATATACAAGGCCAGAATTTTTCGCGAGAAAAATTCTGGTTGAATTGATGGAGTAGTTTTCTGTGAGAGAAAACTACTCCATCAATTCATTTTGGTCTTATACGAAAGATTGCGATCTGTAGATTTGTCAAATTTGGTTTTTGTAAAAGCAATTTCTATAAATTAGCGAATATTTACAATTCAAAAATTTATTTATGCGCATGCTCAGTGGCAAGTTTAAATCCGTCTTTAGAAACTCACTGTTTCTGCGCATGCTCATTGACACGTTTTGATGATAAATACGTTTATCCAGAGGAGTTTCTCTAGATCTCTCTCCACCATTTTTATTTATATGATAATTATGTTTGTGAAATATGAGATTAAACCTGATTGAAAATTTTTATTTCGCGCTGTTTAGTTAGCAATAAATTACAATTTAAAAAATTGCTTTCTGCGCATGCTCAGTGACATTTTTAAATTTGGCTTTAGATACTAAGCTCGAGGCCGCTTAAACGCATTAATTTGTTTCTGCGCATTATGAATTTCTACATTTGGCAATAATGTGTTAAGTATAATTTGTGCATTAGCACATTTATTTACTATCTAGCCGTCATGGTTTGACAAGTACCAACTTGTTTTATATAAAAAGAGAAAATAAATAAAGGAAATTAAAGTGTTCATAATCAATGAAAAACGAGATTGCTATAGATTAGAATTCAGAAAACTGAAAAAAATATAAAAAAATGTTTCAGGTAGTCTCTTCTAACGAAACTACCGGGGGTTATTTACGTAAGATTACTTATCGTTTGCTTACTTTTTTTTCCCTTTCTTCCTTTTTTTACGCATTTTGGTAATTTTCTATTTAAGTGTTTACTGCTACTGGGTTTGGCGCGCTGTCAAAATTAAACTCGCGACGCAGGACAATTTTTACCCTCTGAAGGACCGTTATTGAGGAACGTAATCCTACGTTAAAACTGTTTATTTTTGAATTAATTTATCTGTTGATAAAAACTTAAACGTCTACCTAATACTGCATCATCCTATAGCGCAGAATTTGAAACCATTGACGTGGCCATCACTGATGCTAATACGTAATGCTGAATAAGTAAAGGAATACAGGAAATTGACATATACAGTGATTATAGAAGTACACTGCAAGCCATATGTGCATATCATTTTAAGGGAGGTAGGATTGAAAATATAAAAAAACTAATAGAATGTCATGAGATAGCAGTAAACCTACACTGGGTTAAATCCCACTGTGGGATTGATGAAAATGAGATGGTAGACGCTGCAGCTAAACAAGCACGAACACTGAATGAAATCACAGGAAATTATAAATTAACTAATGAACAGATTAAGAATAAAATTAAGAATTATTACATAAATATGTGGCAAGGAAATTGGGAGAGAAGCAGTTTAGGAAGGAAAGTATTTGAGGTATTTCCTAGAATTTCTACGAAAAGACTGTCGGCAGATTTCCTTGTTAATCAACCAATAACCGAACATGGCTGTATAAGGGTCTATTAAAACAGCTTTTTTGCGAAAACAGATCTTTGTAAGTGTGGCAATATAAAAACTATAAAGCACTGTGTAAACAATTGTAGCAAATGGGCTGAAGCACGAAAAAACTTACCTTTGGGCTTTGGAGATCAGGCCCCTGGTAAATTATTTACGGATTATTATTGTAGAAGGTGTAAGGTATACATAAGATTCGATTCATAAGAATCGAACTTTTGAGTGAATTAATTAAAGAAGCTGCTTGAGATATGCTAATTTCGGCATACGCGCTTGGTATAAATACCAAGCAGCTTGAAAAGTTAAAAGGTTGTTAAAGTTGATAGATAAGCGAAAGGGAGCTACGAGGTAAGCAACTCCAGGTGTTAACCGGCACTTGTGCTTAGGGGACCCAAAGTTTACGTGGCAGAACTGCTGGTTTGACTCTCTGCTGGTTTATGAGTATGGCAAAGCGTATTTTTATTGAATGCTAATATATATTCCTTACAAGTAGTACGTATGCTTATTGCTGTAAAATCAAATTCTATATGTGCAACGAATTCAATGAACATTGTTTCATGTATAAACTGTGTTTTTATCAAATTCATTTAGAGTGCCACTTCAAATTATATACACTCAAGTCTGGGTAGAAGTGAGCTAGTCTCTATAAAGGTATATCAAGAATGTTATGCAGGAACTTATGAATATACACTTACCCCTACAATGGGAGGGTGGATGGCCCCTCAGATTGAAAAGGAAAAAACGACTCGTAAACGAATTGTAAAAAGAAAAACTTTAGTACCCGGCTGTGCAATCCAGCCCAGCCGGGTGATCAGTTTTATTATTGAAGGGCCCGGATAACCTTCGGGTGTATACGGCGGCGATATTTCTTTATATCTGTTGATAAAAAGTTCAAGTATTTAGTTTTAGCCTATTTTCCATATAATCTCGTACGCTTCCTTATTTAAAAAGGGAAGATAAGAAGTTTTTAAATGCCTTGCTTATAAATTTTGATGCACAGGGCGTGTCCGGATCCAAATGTGAGAAAATAAATAGTTCTGCTATCAAAAACGAAAAACAAAATTGCCGATGTCATTTAGTTTTGTATATCTACTAGTTCCACTTACTTATATGAATCAGACTGAAGTGTTTAAATTTATTTATTTTTAAGTATGCATAAACAAACATCGCTCCATTCTGAAATATTAAATTTTGAATCGAAGCAAGAAGAAATATGAAATCTGCTATTTCTCAAAATTTACTCGGAATCGACCTATTAATCTCTGGCGATTTCAGATTGACGTTTCATTTTCTTTTTGCATCAATCGATTCCTTCTGACGTCACTAATGGTGTTGAGCATAAAGAGAGTAAATGCTCCCTCCTTCCCCAATAAGCTTAGAGACACCGTTAAACTCACGAGGAAAGCCTTTATTCATAAATTTGTTCAGGGGGAACGGGGATAAAACAAAAGGTATTTGCATAATGGAGTGAGAAAAGCATGAAATATCTTCATTTATAATGATTGATGAAACGGAGTTATACGAAGAGAAAAGTTAGATATAAATAAACTGCACTCGCTTATTAAAATTCCAAGATAAAAATTGAATAAACATAGAATCTGAAAATGAGGTTGAAGGAAAACTTTTCTCTTTGGATTGTGGTATTCATTAGAATGTCATGAAACTTATATTTTGAATGCGTAACAAATACAAAATAAGAAGTTTCGAAGTTCCTTTACAAAATTTAAGGTACAAGACATTCCAAAAAATAAATTGTCTTAAGTCAGTGCAGAAATCAAGGATTGTCTAAAGTATTGTGAAAGTTTATATATCTGTACTGATTCCCAAGAACTGAGAAAATACGCGGTATTAAAAATAAATCGCCTGGCATTAAAAATAATTAAAATGAATTTTAAATAATTCGTTAGATAATTCACTTCTGAGACTCATAAATCAATTAGCTCAGACTATGTATACTGTTATTAAAAGCATGTCAAATTTAATTCTTAATTAACAGCTGAATCTGAAATAAGCATTTGGTTTGAGATAATGGCTGCTATTCTATTGACGTCCAAGGTGAATTAAAATCTCGGATTCAATTAATTTTAATCTATGACTAGAAAAGCAGAAAATATACTTTTGGAACTTGAAAATTTTAATATGAATCCAACAATCAGATAAACCTTTGCCCCGAACTCAAACCTGAATGATTTTAAACGAATTTTATTGTGTAATTTCCGACAATTATTCATATCTTCAATTTTATCATTCTTTGTATAAGGCATTTCATTTGGATGTAATTAATATTTAACCTTTTAACTTTTAACAGCAGTGAAACTGGAATTCGTAACGGCAGAAAAATATTAGGTATTGAAATTTATCTTGAGTCAAATTGCTAAAAATTAACTTTTAATTTTTTTTGTCAGACTCCATGTAAGATCTTAGTTTAATCAGTTCATCTTTTTAATCATTGAGTTTCCATTTCTGATGAAAAAAAATGCAATTTGTTTCTTGATATTTAAACTTTTAACTTTTAACAACAGTGAAAGTGGAATTCGTAACGGCAGAAAAACAGTTAGGTATTGAACTTTATCTGGAGTCAAATTGCTAAAAATTAACTTAAAATAATTGTCAGACTCCATGTAATATCTTATGCTAACCAATTGAGCTTTTTAATCGTTGAGTATTCATTTCTTATTAAAAACAAAATGTGATTTGATTCTTGATATTTAAACTTTTGACTTTTAGCAACAGTGGAAGTGGAATTCGTAATGGCAGAAAAACAATTAGGTATTGAACTTTATCTTGAGTCAAATTGCTAAAAATTAACTTTATTTATTTATTTTTTTTTGGTCAGACTCCATGTAAAATCTTAGGTTAATTGATTCATCATTTTAATCATTGAGTTTTCATTTCTGATGAAAATAAAATGTAATTTGTTTCTTGATATTTAAACTTTTAACTTTTAACAACAGTGAAACTGGAATTCGTAATGGCAGAAAAATGATTAGGTATTGAACTTTATCAGGAGTAAAATTGCTAAAAATTAAGATTTAAACAATTGTCAGACTCCATATAAGATCATATGTAGATTAATCAATTCAGCTTTTTAATCATTGAGTTTTCATTTCTGATTAAAAAAAATGTAGTTTGATTCTTGACAAGATTTAGGCTTTTCCTCGGTGATTTTTCTGTAATGTATAAAACAAATGCATTTCAAAACCTTTCTTATCGATGACAAATTAAACTAAAACTTTATACTTAAAATTATAAATCTTTCCGAATTCCTAAATAAAATATTCATTTACGATCCCATAAGATTTATTTTGAGTGCAATGGATTTTATGTGTACATTTTTTAATATAACCTTCTGTCATATAACACATTCTCGAAAGACAAAAGTTTTAAAATTACTTTTAGTTCTCTATATTACGTTATGTAATAACTTTCTATATGATATTTATCCATATTTCCACATATGTAATTTATTACAAGATAAAAGAACTTATCCCATAAATTATATTTATATACTAAAAATACATTTTATTACAATAAACTAGATAAATAAAATTACATATTTCTTCTAACGCATATCTGTTATCATCTGGGGAAAACCTGTTTTTGTCAAAGTGGAAACATAAATAAAAATTGATGAGGAAGATACATTAGTGCCAAAGGACAAGGAAACGACTTACCAATGCAAATTCCTTTCACGTAATATAGTTAACTAATTAGTCTGTATTAATAAGTTATGCAATTCTAGTAATCTACAGAAAATTTAAAAAATCTAGAAAAATAATTAAATCAAACTCAAATCTTTTTATTCTTATTTAGCATTAAATTCGTTATTTTTGTTTTATCAGATATGATAATTAGCTTATCTTTCAAATACAACTCTAGTTTCTCATTTATTAGCAAATAATTATTTAAAAAAACTTTTATTTTTCAATTTCTTTGTATTCATAATTTAAAAACTTTCAACCATATTTTTTAAAATATAAATTTCTACACTCTTACAGTTAAAATTCTTCATCCCATATTGTTAAAATTCTGGGCGTCTTTTGCAGCATTCTAATACTTAGACTTCATTCTGAATTTTTTTGTGTGGGGCTTCTCTAAGGGTTTGCAGAACCTGACTGAAGTATTTTCCAATTGTTTAGTTGGGAGGAGATTTGACGAAAATAAATACCACTCTACGTTCAGTTTCTCTCCTTGTACTACTTATGGGGATAAATATCCCCCACATTTATTTTTGTTTCATACAGAGTAGTCTATAGCCATAGAGATATCATTTGAGACATAACTTCAGAGAAAATGCTCTTTTGTTTCTATTTCCCCAGTTACGGCCACTGATAACAGTATTCGTGTCAATATGTCTTGTATTCTCTCCTTGTATGGTCATTTACACTGTTTATATATATATATATATACCGGGTGGCCATAATTAAACTGACAGTGCTCACAGTGTTCTGTAGCGCGGTCTATTTGCGAGAATGACGCCACATTTTGTAGGAAGATTAAACAAGACGGGGGACGAAGGATTCCGCGAAAAAATAAATTAGTTCCAAAAGTCACCGCTAGGGGACTATTTGGCTCTGTGCAATAGAAAATAGAGTGTTAACAAATGCAAATTAATACGGAATAAAATTACCTTTTATTATGCACATTTTCTTATTTAGTTCAAGTGCAATATGGCAACACTTTTAAAAAAGCGTAAAATCTACATAAACACCGATAAAGTCTCGTGATCTGCAATATCACGTACGCTGAGCAGAAGAAGAAGTTCTTTATTCAAATTTCACGTTACATCCATTGCCACAGTGCCAGCTGCTTGGGTTTTAAAAGGCAATGTGTTACGTTTCGAATCAATCGGATTGAAAGTTTATGTGCAATGTCTCCTTCTTTAGTCGAGCGTGCGTTACTGGTCAAATTCTTTTACCTCAACCACTGCAACGCGTCAGCCGCTCTTCGTGCTTTTAGAACGCACCAAAAAATGCGCAAAGGTAACGGTCCTGTGTCAGTTAATGGGCTAAAAGCAATGGTTGCGACGTTTGAGAAAACAGGTTCTCTGAAGGTTCGGTCAGTCAGAGGACGAAAACCTGTACCACAGGATACAATCGAAGCAGTTGCCACGGCGATTGTCGACAGAGGACCTGACAATATGGCTGCCACCTCTAGCGCTCGTGGATTAGCTCGGAATATGGATATGCCTTACAGTACGGTATGGAAAATCTTACGAAAGATTATCAACTTCTATCCGTACAAGATCAGCCGTGTACAGAAGTTACTGTACCCCGACCATGATAAGCGATTGACTTTTGCTCTCACCTTTCTTGCCAGAATGGAGGTGGATGATGCTTGGCCGTAGAAAATCTTATGGGGAGACGTGGCCCACTTTTACCTGCATGGAACTGTGAATACCCAGAACTGCCGAATTTGGGATGACAAATCACCACATGCAGTCACAGAAATTCCCTTACATTCACCAAAGGTAACTGTTTGGTGTGTGTGCACAGCGGAATTTATCGTAGGTCCATTCTTCTATGAGAACATTACCCCGACAGGACCGGAAACCTGTTCTGTTACCGGAGAGAAATATCGCCACATGTTGAACAGCTTTGTCATTCCGGCACTTCAGCAAAGACAATGCCTGGGGGAAATAATTTTCATTAAAGATGGAGCCCCTCCACACGTTGCTGTACGGGTGCAACAGCTGCTACGACAGAAATTCACAACATAAAGAGTAATTAGCCGCTACTTTCCAACTGCATGGCCACCTCGGTCGCCTGATCTTATCCCATGCGACTTCTGGCTATGGGGTTACCTTAAGTCCAAGGTCTATCAAGGAGTGGTCCAGGACCTGGCTGCGTTGAAGGATAACATATCACGGACTATACGGGAGATTCCTGCAGCCATGTTACTTTCTGCTGTTGTGCATACTGTGCACAGAATGCAATATGTGGTCCACAACAACGGCAGCCACATTGAACCTCATTTGAATGCAAAATAAAAGGTAATTTCCGTATTGATTTGCATTTGTTAACACTCTATTTTCTATTACACAGCGCCAAATATTCCCCTAGCGGTGACTTTTGGAACTAATTTATTTTTTCGCGGAATCCTTCGTCCCCTGTCTTGTTTAATCTTCCTACAAAATGTGGCGTCATTCTCGCAAATAGATCGCGCTACAGAACACTGTGAGCACTGTCAGTTTAACTATGGCCACCCGGTATATATATATATATATATATATATATATATATATATATATATATATATATATATATATATATATATATATATGTATATACACTGCTAAAAAAATTAGGGGAGCAATCAAAGAATTTAAGAAAACCGTGCGAGACAGCCACGTATTGGCATAAAATGGAAAGTACACGCGTATCAATGCGCAATACAGAAAGAAAAGACGTAAAAACATTTGTAATTAAGCTTTAATTCTTTTAAAATATAGAAAAAACAGGAAAAGATGATTTAGGGCAAGAATTTGGTTACATGTAAACGATAAAAAAAGTATTGTTTAGAAATAATGCAAGATCTTTAATATGGCGTGTGGTGTCCTCGAACAGCTAAAACTGCTGCACACCTATTTTCCATGGATGCGATGATGTTATCGATAAGACTTTGGGGAATACTGTTCCACTCCTCAAGAAGTGCAATCTCCAAGTCTCGGAGAGTAGAAGGAGGCCTTGGTCTCGCAGCAATGCGTCATCCGAGCATGTCCCATACATGCTCGATTGGATTCAGGTCAGGAGAGCACGCTGGCTATTCCATACGCTCTATTGTTTCAGCTTCAAGCATGTTATCCACAAGACGAGATTCATGCGGTCTGGCATTATCATTCTGGAAAGCAAAGGAATCTCCAATGGCTGCAGCGTAAGGTATGACATGAGGTCTTAGTATCTCGTCTACATACCTTCGGGCCGTCAAAGTACCATTCCGAATGATATGCAGGCCCGTACGTCCACCTATGCCGATTCCACCCCATACCATAAAACCAGCTCGTCTGTATTGTGACCTTTCATGAACGAATGTGGGGTTATTTCGATTGCCCCTTTCCCTCCATACCAAAACACTTCGGGTGTCACACTGCAGACTGAATCGGGACTCGTCTGTAAACAGCGCTTGACTCCGATCATGTTGCTCCCAATCTCGATGTTCAGAAGCCCTTCTTCTTCGGGTCGCACGGTGGCGTGAGGTCATCGGAATGCAGATCATTGGCCTGCATGCATAGAGATCTCCCTGATGAAGTCTATTACGTACTGTTTGGCTGGACACCCTTCGTCCTGTTGCCCAGAGCAACTGCCTTTACAGCTGAGTAGCATTGTCTGCTCTGTTTCGATGAGCTGTTAACAGTACACACCGGTCATCAGTTGCTGCAGTGGCGCGTGGCCGACCTTGCCCTGGTCGACGTCTAACATTCCCTGTTTCTTGGAATCGATTCCACAGCCTTGTAACGACACTTCTGGCGACTCCAACAGCATCCGCGACACTACTTTTTGTTTGACCGGATTCAAGTCTGCCTATAATACGCCATGCCATGGATTCCGGTAAATCACATCGTTGAGACATTTTCAAGTCACCTTTTCTCAAAAAGAATAACTGAGCAATCGAATTTCACAGTTAAGGCAGTAAAACAGACGTTTCTGCAACATCCCGATTTCCGCCTTCCTATGTTTTTTTTTTCTGGTTTTTGACGTCATGAACTTTGATTTGCATATGAAGTTTTCTTCTTCTGTTTCCTGCTATGCTTTAAATTACGGATGATTTATTTTATGTTACTTATCGGTGTAAATATTTGCGTAATTTCGTGAAAACCATGTGCTCTCCTAATTGTTTTGAGCAGTATATATATATATATATATATATATATATATATATATATATATATATATAAATTAATTAATTAATTAGTAAAATACCAGTAAAGATCGATGGTGACGTCCAGAAACGGATATCTCATAATGGCAGTTACCACTGTAAGTCAGAAAATAAAAAAAGATGAGGCTAAAATATGAAGAAATTTAAATTTGGGATAAAAAATAGCTAGAGTTGAAAAACTGTAATTTTTTTTTTCCAATTGACATAAAAAATGTTTTCTTGAATTACCTAAAATAAAATAAAATTGACTAAAAAAATTTAAAATAATATTAATCCACTTATTTTATTATTTTTTTTATATTTCGAATAATTAATAGTTCACTTTCAATAATAAGTGTACAAATTATCGATGTTGTCCAGTATATTAATTCTCGAACCGCTGATACTGAAATTGTCTTTTCATCTTACTTATAATTTTGTTATCTATTTCAGTTCATTGGCATTTTTTTTCGGTTGATGATAAATTGCACTTGATGTCAAAAATGGCCCCAAGTAAGAGAAAAAATGGGCATTTTATACGTTTTATTTTCTGATGAACTTTATTAGTCTGTAAACGCACTAAAATTTCATTTCTTTCTCTATTAAAAATAATTAGATTAGGAGCTTTATGTTTATTTTTCTGATTCACGGGATGTAACTGGATTATTCTTAGATGGGAACATAAAAAATAATTCTTGGATAGAGATGTGATATTTTTACAGAATTGCAAAATGCCGTTATATTGATCGGAAATATTGCTTTTGAATATTCATACAAATATGTCAATGATGCAACCGAGCTTCCTAGTAGCATCTTAAATCTGATAGATATTAGTAAATATATGTGTGTTAGAATGTATCTTATGAGAATGCATTAGAAAAAAATAATTATATTATGAGTTGTGTGTTTATTTTTATAATTCACTTTATGTAACTAGATTACTCTTAGAGGGAATATGTGACAAGGAGCTCAATATTTGTAATTATTTTAATTGATATGCTATTTTAACTCTAAAGAAAATATACTATTTTTTTATTTCATAATTTCTAAACAACATCAATTCGGTTCCATGCACATTTGTAATTGTATTTATTTTATTTTGTAAAATCTTAAATTGTCTATATTCTGAAAATCATTCCTGTGGTTTCTTAAACCGGGTTTCCTGGAAGAAGGGAATGTGCTCCCCACTGGCAATTAAGTGCGACCTATAGCATTACGGATAGTACTCAAGGTCATTTGCACAAGAAGGGAGAGTTACTTGCCATCCTCTAGGTCATTAGGGGGACATAGTTCCTCCATAGCAACGACCCAGCAACCTTTTTTTTTTTTTTTACCAATCATAAGGCTGAAAGGTGTGAATGTTCTAGGACATTTTTCTGACCTCTGCAATTTTGGTGCTGGGAAGTTTTAACGTTTTTTTGAGTCAGTTGAAGAAAAAGCTGGGACAGTGATCTAGCTCAAGGTTGTCCGCTCTTCGGCCCTTGTCGCTTTTTTTATGGTGAGGTATCTCGAGGTTTCTGGTCAACTTTTGGACCAAGCTTAGTAACACTATGAGATAAAACCATCAGTCTACAATAAGGGTGGTGGTAAGTAAAAATAATTTGTAATATATTTAATCAGGCGAGAACACAGAATAATCAATATATGTACCTAGGTTTTATTATGTGTTCGAATACTTTCTTAATGTATGTAGATAAATTTTATGTTGTTTCTGTGCAAATTGTAACTAACGATAAAATTAATTTTAAATATGAAGAAGAGAAATTAAATGCTAATATTTTTTATTTTAAATTGAGTTTATTTTTCTAATTATCTCATACATGTGTCAGAATGTGTTTTCTCCAATTAATAATTTTAAAAGTACCACTATACGATTCTGTATTTTATAACCTGTTAAGTTCCACATAATAGAATATCTAAAAGTAACTCTTGGAGAGGATTTTTTTTGTTTTTAGAGTATTTTGTAAAATCCCATTAAAAGGTTCTAAAATATTGCTTTCGAATATTCAGACAAATGTAAGTGATGCCACCCACTTTTTTAGATAGCGTATGCGAATACATTAGATAAAAATAATGAGATTATGAGGTCTCTCTTTATTTTTCAAATTCACAGGATGTAACTAGATTATCCTTAGATGGGAACTTAAAAAATAATTCTTTTTGAGACATGTGTTATTTTTACTGAATCTTGTAAAATCCCGTTAAATTGCTAGAAAATATTGCTTTCGAATTTGATGCAATGCAGCTTCATTATAGCGTCTTAAATCTGATCGATATCACTAAATATACGTGAGTGTTTTCAAATTATCTAATCACAATGTATTAGAAAAAAACAACTTGACTATGAGATGCATGTTTATTTTTCTAATTCACAGGATGGAATTATATTACTCTTAGAGGGAATACCAAAAAAATAACTCTTGGTGTGAAACGTTTTGTTCTTGAGTATTTTGTAAAATCCCATTGAAATGCTCTAAAATATTGCTTTTGAATATTCAGGCGAATGTAAGTGATACGACCCAGCTTTTTAGACAGTGTCTGTTAATACATTAGATAAAAAAATTAGATTATGATGTCTGTTTATTTTTCTAATTCCCGGAATGTAACTATATTTCTCTTAGAGGGGAAAATAAAAAGTAATTCTTTGATAGACATGTGTTATTTTTACAGAATCTTGTAAAATCCCGTTAAATTCCTCGAAAATATTGTTTTGAATATTCATACAAATATGTCAATGATGCAACCTAGCTTCCTAGTAGCATCTTGAATCTGATGGATATCACTAAATATGTGTGAGTGTGTTAGAATGTATCTAATGAGAATGTATTAGAAAAAAAATAATTATATTATGAAATGTATGTTTATTTTTCTAATTCACAGGATGTAACTATATTACTCTTAAAGGGAATACAAAAAAATAATTCTTGGAGCGAAAGGTTTTGTTTTTAGAGTATTTTGCAAAATCCCATTAAAATACTCTAAAATATTGCTTTTGAATATTCAGGCGAATGTAAGTGATATGACCCAGCTTTTTAGACAGCGTCTGTGAATACATTAGATAAAAAAAATTAGATCATGTGGTCTCTGTTTGCTTTTCTAATTCACGGGATGTAACTAGATTACTCTCAGATGGGAACATAAAAAGTAATTCTTTGATAGAAATGTGTTATTTTTACAGAATCTTGTAAAATCCCGTAAAATTGCTCTAAAATATTGCTTTTGAATATTCGTACAAATGTCAGTGATGCTATAGCACCCTTAATGTAATCGTTATCAGTAATTATATGTGAATGTATTGGAATGTATCAAACGGGATTGCATTAGAAAAAATAATTTGACTATGAAATATGTTTCTTTTCTAATTCACTTTTCTCCTAGAGGAGATATCCAAAAATAATTTTTGAAGAGATATGTGCTTCCTCTAGAGTTTCTTGGAAAATTTCATTACATTCCTCAAAATGTTGCTTTTGAAAAATTCAAACAGATCTAAGTTATATAATCCAGATTTCTAGATAGCTTCATTATTACGACCGATCTCATTGAATGTATGTGAATACATTAGAATTTATCTAATGTGAATCCATTATATAAAAATAATTATATTGCGAAGTGCATTTTTTTCTAAATCACCACATCTAAGTAGATTATTCTTATAGAGGAACATAAAAAGGCAATTCTTTGAGAAAGATGAGTTGCTTTTACATCATTTTGTAAAATAGCATTAAATTTTATAAAGCTATTGCTTTTTAATATTCATACAAATGTCAGTGATACAACACAGCTTTTAAATTAGCAACACGACATCTAGGATCTTAAATCTGATCGATATCACTAGAAGTATGGTGAATGTACATTTACCCCATTAGTGAATGACATGTAATTTGTATAAGTTGAAAGGATAAAATGATATTTAGTATTTTAAAATTGGTTTTACCTTTTATGTATTTGGTGCGATGCATACATATCACTGAAGTATGTTATTTTTTACAGAGAGGCAAGGAGTAGAAATCCTTTAAGCCAAAATGTATAGGTTAGATGAATAAACCCAATGGTAACATTTAATACAATTTTACTGACATTTATATCCCCCTATTTCCAGCTAATAAATTATACTTCTTCATGAGCTTAACTTTACAGTATACAAATCTTGAAGTCAACGCCCATTTTCTATGCTATGAAAACTTCTATCACATACTTTGTAATTGTTGAAAAGTCAGTTTGTCTGCTCTGACTATAATTCAGAAAAAATATTTTCTCGTAATTTTTATTATTATAAAGTTAATATTGAAAAAAAAGCCTACATTTATAAACTACGAAAAATGCCGCACAACAACAAAAATAAGGATAAAGAAAATAAAATAAGATGTGAAAAGAATGAGATCCACATCTTATTCTCCGCTGCCCCTCAATTTTATTAAAATTTTTTTCTAGATATTGCATCTTATATGTACTGGGTACACGCAGTGCTATAATAGATTTATCATTGCAGCGATTTCAAATTTTTCCCCCCTCGTTTCTCTTGTTTCAATTTACAGAACAATAAAAGAACTTTCCAACTTTGTTCAAGTATATTACGGAGAAGCAATTTACCTGAGGAAATTTCTTTCTGAACAAAGAATTGGACATTTAATGCCACTGTATTATGTTCTAGAATATTATAAGACAGGAAACTGATTGACATTTTATGGCATTGCAATGTATTTTCTTGTGTATTTTTTAAGCGTAATTGGTGTAGTTATTTTCATGGAAGTTACTTCCCTTTTCATAAAAGCTTAAATCGAAAGAAATATTATATATACATAACAATAATAACTTCTATGATTTAGTTATCGTTTTTTTCTCTCTCTATCTATCTATCTGTATACATATATATATATATATATATATATATATATATATATATATATATATATATATATACTATTGTTATTATGATCATCATCATCAAAATCTCTAACATTATCACTGTTATTACTATTATCACTATTATGGCTTTATTAATCTAGTTTTGGCATCAATTGCCTTAAAACTATGTGTTTATTTTGCAAATATGTCTTCATAATTGAACGTGCGATTTGTATATTCCGGAAATACATGACTCACAAAATATCGAGAGTCCTACTTTAGTACGGAACATTACGAGCGCAAACGTATGACTCGAAATTATCTCAAAAATAATTTCAGTGGGTCCAGGTATTTTTAAAAGGGTGCTGACATATACATTCATAAATCTATGAAAAAAGGAGAATGTGTGATGCCCCTTTATATCATTATACATAGTAACACATGATTTTATCCTAATGTATTTATCTATTCATTAATATTAATGGGCTGTACGGTTTCTATATACTTATACCTGCCTAATTGGGAGCCATGCTTCCCTTCCTTAAACTTTATAATTTAAAACCAAATCTCTATCCTGTTAGATAAAAGTCGGTGAAAACGAACAAATTGAGTTCATTGATCGCAGTCCCGTAAGTTATTATTGCATACGTCCTAGCATATTAAATAACAAAAAGCTCTGATCATTCCAAACAGTTTACATATAAACATTTATGCAAAGGGTGGTTTTAATTACAAAATGCAATGTTTTAATTTTGCGAAAAATGTCTCGCTCTAATGTAGTGTAATTTAGTGACTTCACTGTATGACAGAAAAAATTGACATTCACACCTTTCATAATAGGTACTTGAAATAAAATACTAGTCATTTCGTCTAAGTTATGGAACTAAAAACCAGTTCTTTAATTCTTTGATATAATAGGGAAAATAAGACATAAATATATTGTCTTTTATCGTGTCAATAATTATGTGTGAACAAACAAATTATCTCACCACTTTTTTTAGCACATAGAACAAGGTAAATTCTCAGGGATAAGGCGTTAAGAACTTTTCCAGAGGGAGTTTAATTACATTTATCGATCGCATGTGCTACAACATATGCACAATGCGTAGTTGATTTTAATATATTTTCGGCTCGCAATCATTTCTCGCAGTCTAATTTATTACGTTTATCTTGCGCTAATATTACCTTTTCAGCGCCGTCCGTGAGTGCTCCATGATTATTTTTGTATTTCTGGGTAAATTGTCTAAAATATTACACTCCTGCTATCAGACGTCACACCTTCATCACACATATGAAAGAAAGAAAAAAAACGGCTTTGAAAGTGATGAAAAATATTTTCAACTAGTCTTCGTTAATGGCAGAGGTCTGAGATTTCGTGTTTTTTTTATTTTTATCATCCATTTTAATGGTTTAATATAATGGCTATCAGAGAAATGTTTTATGGCAGTAATAGTAAACAGTAATGAGCACATGATCGTAGCTCTTTTGTTCGTTCTCGGCTTTGTTATTGGAGACAGAAAACGAAGTGAGGTATGTTATCGGCAAAATCGATATATAGGTCAGTAATTATACTTATGAGGTAAGGTAAAACTTTATGGAGTATTGATATGTATGCATGCATGTATGCATGTGTATATGCGCATACATATAAAGAAGGTCTTTCGCACTTTATGGAAAAGATTTTGTAATTTATTTTTCTCATTTACATTTTGAGATAAAAATTTAGCAAATTCAAAATAATCATCTGCTGCTATTTTGTTTTGAAATTGGAATGTAAAACAAAAGATCTGTTTTTAAAATGGCTTCTAAAATTGATAGATGGCTCGAAGGTTACATAACTGCGCTTTCCGAGGAGAAATATCCGTATCAACAAATTATAAAGAGATATAAAAATCGAGGATATGGAAATTAAAAAAAATGTATTTATAATATATTAACTTTGAATAAAAAAGTATAACTGAAGGTAAAAAGGAAAACATGATCGCGAAACCTCATCCTAAGTCTGTTCGAACGCACCTCAATATAAAGAAAGTGAAGTCTCTGATCCCGAAAGAAAATCCGCCGACTCAAAGATCCATTGCATCGCAACTAGGAATGTCCTCTCACACTGTAAGTAAAATCAGTCATAAGAATTGAAGTTAAAAAAGACGTTTTGACTCAAAGTTCATCTGCTTTTGCCAAACATATTTCTGAAAGAAAAACAAATTGTAGAAAATTATATTACAAACACTTAGCGGCTTAAAAAGGGAAGTTTGTGGTAACACTCGATGAGGCATGGGTGTATATAAGTGACTATAATATAAAAAGATCAAATTTCTACTGCTCAACTCACTGGAAGGACCGTACGAAATGGCTTCATCAGTGTACAGAAAAGTTCCTAAAGATATTCATGATAATTGCAGGATTTTGTTACAACGGTAAGTATAAGGAAATTACAGCAACCGCAGCTTTCGCTTATACACCTTGTCAAACTGTCGACCGCTCGCTACGCAGCAATTCCTGTACTTGCAGACGAGGGTTGATTTCCAAAGTTCGGTGACATTTTTCATTATTGTGGGCCTGGGCTCCGGATGAGTTGTACAGATCTGCCATCCAATTGAGGCAACCACGGGCCCCTTATTACAACTGTAAATTAAAAATTGAAAAGTCTGAAGTAAAGCCTGTTAACCCTTTAAGTGACAAACCCGAGTCCAGCTCGTCCACCTGTTTCCCGCCATCCGTGTGACAAACGAGCTGAGCTCGCGCACCTGTTTCCCCTGGTAAAAGGAACAAACGAGGTGGGTTCGTCGAAATGGTTTTCGCTTCATTGGGACACCCCGAGCTGAACTAGTCTTTCTCTAGAGGGGTGCGCTTTATTGTGAAAGAAAGAATAGGGACTGAAGTAAGGAATAGTAGCAAGAAATTCCTTGAATTTCTTTTCTTATCGCTATGTTTACTTCAGTCCTTAGTAATATTTTCCGAGAATTTTCTTGCAAATCTACACACGGTTATAAGTGAAATACGGCAAGTCATATGTTATATTTGTTGCTATTCCTTCGATAGAAGTGGCGTCCAAACGTATATATTAAGTGATTGCTTAAACGCATATTTTAAAGTTAAAAATAAGTTAAATTTTAAATACTTTTGTATTCCTAGGATAGAAATGGCGTCAAAACGCGTATTCACAGGGAATTGTTCTTCAAGCAGTTCGGATGAAGATGTTTTAATCTGTTCGGAATATGAATCTGGATCCGAGGAAATGTCTGAGGACAATTCAAGCGATTTATCAAGCGATGAATCTTCAGATGACGATGGAAATGTTTTATCCAATGCAAGATTTTGGTGCAAACTTCCCTCTCAAAATTGTTTGCCGCCTCCAGTGCCATTTACATTTTGTGGTCTCCCAGGAATGAAAGTTTCTGTTCAGGAAAATAATAATCCCCTTCATTATTTTGAATTGTTTTTTGACGATGAAGTGATAAATCATATCACGGAACAAACAAATTTATATGCTGCACAAACTATTGCTAACCAAACATTAAGCAAATTCTCCCGCTCGAAATACTGGACTGATGTGACAGCTAACGAAATCCGTGTATTTTTAGCTACTTTAATTTTACAAGGCATTGTGAAGAAGCCTCAAGAATTGTTATACTGGTCAAAAAACAAATTAATACACACACCCAGTTTTGCTACAATTTTCTCAGAGAGGAGATACCGGCTAATAATGCAATATTTGCATTTCGACAATAACGAACTATTTCATACAAAATCACATCCACAACCAAAACTTCGGAAAATATGGACAGTTTTCAACTTACTGCAAAGAAAGTTTTCCTCGGTGTATTTACCCAAGAAAGATATATGCATAGACGAAAGCCTCGTTTTATACAAAGGACGTCTTTCATGGGTACAATACTTACCTATGAAACGTGCTAGGTTTGGCATAAAAATGTTCTTATTGTGTGAATCGGAAACTGGCTATGTTTGGTCGATTATAATTAACGTTGGTAAGGGGACGCATATATCAGATGATTAAAAAGACTGAAACATGAGTACTAAAGTTGTGATGACTCTGGCAAAGCCCTTATTAAATATGGGATACTGTCTCACAATGGACAATTATTATAATTCTCCTGAGCTTGGGGAATTGCTCATAAAAAATAAAACTGATTTTTATGGGACATTACGTTCAAACAGGAGAGATATCCCTGGAGAATTAAAAAATGAAAAACTAAAGAAAGGGGATACATTGGCTTTTCAAAAGGGAAAAACCATGATATTACGATGGAAAGATAAAAAAGAAGTTATTCTTATAAGTTCCATTCACAACAACGAAATGATAACTACGACTTCTAAGTCAGGAAAAAGTAAGATCAAGCCAAAACTTGTACTTGATTACAATAATACAATGGGAGGAGTTGATATCCTTGATCAAAACATCGGATATTATCAAGTAACAAGATCAAGACAAAAAAAGTACTACAAAAAGATTTTTAGGCATTTATTGGATTTGTCCATTTTTAATGCTTTTGTACTTTTCCAAAACAATGGTAATACGAAATCAAATTTGCAGTTTCGTTTAGACCTTGTGGAGAAAATTATTGAAAAGTATCATATACCAAAAAGTGTGAAATCAAGGCCCTCCTCTTTAAGTGCACAGTGTGATATTCTCGGTTTAACTGAGAGACATTTTCCGGAATATATCCCTCCAACTGAAAAAAAACAAGAACCCACAAGAAGATGCGTAGTATGTTGTTCGAGGAAAAACTCATCTGGGAAAAAAATACGGAGAGAAACAAGAGTGTATTGCAAAGACTGTGATGCTGCTCTGTGTGCAATTCCTTGTTTCAAAATCTATCACACTCAAAAACACTTTTAGAGTGTGAGTATCTGAAATACTGAAAAAAAAGAGGTAAGGAATACATCATTTATGAGTAAATAAATTGTAAACTTAAACTGTTAACTTCTATGTCATTACTATCTAATCATATATATATATATATATATATATATATATATATATATATATATATATATATATATATATATACAATTAAATTGCTATTATGTATTGAATATTATATAGTAAATTACATAATACATAAACTATTCAAAGTAATTATGATTTTTGTCCTAAAAAAATAAGCGGCAATGACAATATTTTGCACATATAATATAACTGCATATTTTATATAACAGAGCTTGAATCATTAAGTGAAAAAGCCGCAAAATGAAAGTTTTATAAACATCACTGTTGCGGTATTACCGCAAATACGTTGTCCCAAGAGCGAACGCCGACCTCACGCTATGTGTTCCTTCCCTAAGAGGTCCCGCCATACGAGATGACTGTGGGGAAAGCGAGGCACCCGCTGCCTATGAACGCTTAAAGGGTTAATTCACTCTACTATCAGCAGAATATTTTAGACCCAATTTTTGAAGAACAAATTATAGTCTTATATGGAAAGGACACTGATAAAATTGAGCTTCATATGGACAAAGCCTCTAGTCACATGTCTAAATCAACTTCCCCTTATTTAGTAAAGAATAAGAAACAGGAATAAAGTGTATCCCATTTAAGGAAATACATGGGATTAGAGA
Source organism: Dolomedes plantarius (assembly GCA_907164885.2). Taxonomy (NCBI): domain Eukaryota; kingdom Metazoa; phylum Arthropoda; class Arachnida; order Araneae; family Dolomedidae; genus Dolomedes; species Dolomedes plantarius. The sequence goes on along the minus strand of OU015496.1, from coordinate 59,291,965 downwards.
TATAGCCTTCGTTATTCCTTCGTACTCATTTATAAGCGTATACAGTCGAACCCCGTTATAACGAACTTCAAGGGACCAAAGGTTCGCTATATCCGGTTGTTCGCTATATCCGAACCGTTAAGAAAAATGTTCACAAAATGTATAACTCATTAGTTGCTATGTGTATTCAATAATAATGTATTAAAAAACGATAAAATCTATTAAAAATGACCATTAATGAATTAAATTGACTAAAATCGATAACATTAAACTGATACAATACTAATTAAACTAATTAAAAATTAAAGACAAATGGATATAAATTCATTTTACCTTTAATTTTTGCTCACTGTTTTGTTACAGAAATAATCGGTAATCTTCTGCTGACGTGATACCGATTTCAAAAACATTTTATGAATTTCTTTGTCCAGTACGTCAAATGACTGCAACACTCTTTCTTCCACTGTTTGTGTGGAAAAAAACTTATTAATTACACGCATTGCTGCTGTAGCATCTAAGATGGTGGGAATTTCATCATTTATGTGCTCCTCTTCATCAGCATCAGATGCAGAATCTTCGATTTCAGAATGATTCATTTTAATTTCTTCCACAATATCTTCATCAGTCGGATTTTCACATGTAATGATTTCATCATCAAATGTTTTGAAGAATTTCATGTCACAATACGAGAATGAGGAAATATTGTGTTTTTCTATCCACATCGCGATAGGTAAATCTTCATCATCTTCTTCTTCAACATTCTTTGCTAGGCCAGCATGTCGAAAACATTTTCTAATTGTAGAATCTGTAACAAGCCGCCAAGATTTTATAAGTGCATCAAGAAGAGAAACGTCACATTTTACATTTTTATCATATTCTTCTAAAATTCGTAAAATGAGCTGCTTCCTGTAATGACATTTAAGGCTTATGATGACACCCTGGTCCATAGGCTGTACTACAGAAGTTGCATTCGGGGGAAAGAGTACAATTCTAATCGATTGTAACTGTTTATCGTTTTTGTGTGCACTACAATTGTCAAGCAGAAGTAGAATTTTCCGTTTTTTAGCTGAAAGTTCACGATCCCACTTTCGAAGTTCTTTTTCAAACAGTTCCTTAGTCATCCACGCCTTACGGTTGGCTTCATAGGAAACAGGAAGCCGTTTGATATTTTTGAAGCATCTGGGGCGTTTAGATTTTCCAATTACTAGAAGCTTACGACGTTCAGTTCCACTCATATTGGCACACACAAGAAATGTGATTCTGTCTTTCGACAATTTTCCGCCATTACATTTCTCTCCATTAAATTTTAATGTCTGGTTTGGTGTCATCTTGTAAAACAGTGCAGCTTCATCAGCAATAAATATGTCATTCTCGTCATATTCACTAGAGATGTCATTCCAAATATTTTCTTTCTACGTATCGATGTTGGATGTTGAAACATCTCCCGATTCTCCAACAATTTTTCCGGAAGATATGTTGTTCCGCTTCTTCAATCTGTCTAACCATCCATTAGAACACGAAAATGGAATTCCAAATTTACTGGCAAATTCATCAGCTTTTAACTGAAGCATTTGCCCAGAAATTGGTACATTTTGGCTTCTTTGAATGCTGAACCATTTTAATAAAGCTTCTTCCACTTCTTGATATGGTCAGCTTTTCTTAATTTTTTTTGGGAGTTGAAATTTTTCTCGAAAGCAGAAAGTATGCTTTCTCTGTTTTTCCATATTGTTCCAACTGTAGATTTCGATAAATCTTTTTTTCGGCAAATGTCAACTTGGCTACCTCCATTTTGTATTTCTCTTATGATATTTACTTTTTCTTCCATGCAGAATGCTTTACGCTTGCTCGACATGATGTACCTAATGATTTCTTAAAAGCGAATTTTTAACTTGTGATAAACACTCAAATAGGTGAATTAGATGAAATGACTTCCCTTCCACCTGCGTGTGGAAATGAATCTTCCGGCTCGACCCTGAGCTGACCTTTTCCCTTGTTCTCGGGTGCGCATATGGTATACTGTTCATTCTTTTACTTGTTCTCCTCGAGCGTTTGGTGAACCTTTCCCCTCCCCTCTCTCCTCTTACTGTGGTTTCGCTTACCGAATTACTGGCGGGATTACAACTGCAGAGTGGCTATCGTAAAAGGGACAGAATGCAGATGTTTCTACCCTTGAATAAACAGACTTATCGCTGATTTACTCCGTGTTTCATTAGCTGACATACATTTCCATATGAAATCAGAGTCGAAGTCATGTTTTCACAACTGCGGAAAAATAAAAAAAATTTAAAAAATCACTCGACTGAAAAAAAAGGTTCGTTATAGCCAATTCTTAACATTTCGGATGTTCGCTATAAAAGGGTAAATTAGCATTAAATAGAATAGGAAAACGGCGGAACCAAAAATTTCGTTCGTTATATCCAGGAGTTCGTTATATCCCAGGTTCGCTATAACGGGGTTCGACTGTATCATTAAACAAAGATGTTTCTCTATTCTTAAGAAATTCTAAGATTTTTATAAATTTTAAATCACATACATGTTGGAGAACTAACAGTTTTTTCTCTATACTAAATTGTAATTATAATTTTTTTCTCTTTAAAAGGGAGTATTTTTTGCACATTATAAAAATTAAAAATTCTCAATAATTCGGTTATCCTCTCAGATTTTTATACCTTAAAAAATTATTCTACGTTGTATAAAAAGCATAATCTATGTAAAAACAGGGTTATACTATTATTGAGTATATTTATCAGTGAGCGAAGGCATGTTATGCATTTTATGGCAGAAATAGTTTTTAACATTCTATTTAATACATAAAAACATTGCCCATTCTTTTAGTGTCCTAAGGTAAAAAATAGTATGTTAGTACAAAAGAATAAAAAACTAATAATTAACAATGTGTAATTCATATTTCATTAAATTCTATACTCACAATTAGTATTTTTTTTAAATTAAAAACTGTAATTAAGAAATTTTTTCCGTGGTTTCATTTTATCGAAAATTGTTTTCGTGATTTAAATTAAAATAATTATCCGATGTAACAGTTTTAAATATAAAAAGGAATAGTATTAGTTTTCACATGCCCTTTTTTATAAAGTATAATAAGTGCAGGTTATATAAAGTATTTAGATAAAATTTATAAAAGTATATCATATTTTTACATCATTTCTAAAATGCGGACATCATTATAATGCCCACTTTTTAATAAATTTTAAGCCATGGCTGCGGAAAATGTTTTAAGTAATTTGTTTCGTGTTTTTTTGTTTGTTCCAGAGATGTGATTCATGTAATGTCTCGGGGAAGTATCTTTGAATCCAGCGAAAAAAAATTGTAATTGATTTTTTTTAAAACATTTAAATATTATGTATGTTTTTCACTTTAAGCATTCCCTTAACCTCATTATTGATTTGTTTCTAAGCAATTAAATATTGTGTATGTGTTCCACTTTAAGTGCTTCTTCAACCTTGTAATTGATTTGTTTCAAAATATTTAACTTTAACCACCCCTTCAAAAACAATTCTCTAACAATACTATTCAGAGTGTTTTGGGTACCTTATAGTGTGTGATCCGCTCAGTGTTTGCTACTCAAACCTAGTTTTTTTTTAATACCCATTTCTCTCTTTTCCTAATCATACAGCCAATTCGATACAATCCTCTTTCTGCACAAACTACCAACACTTAAGATATACCTATTTCATCGGACGTTAAAATTGACTGGTTTTATAGTTCTAGTGTTATACAATTTTTCATAACTTGAATTAGTAGCGGGCATAGACTTTTGAGAATTGCAGAAGATGTAGCTGGAAGAAACCCTTAAAAGATTACCGCTTATTAATAAAAACACATCAAAACTGCACAACATGTGGTCACTTATGTTAACTACTCGTAAAAAAAAGAATGTGAATCATGATTGTAAAGAGACAATAAGGCCATCATCATTAAACAGCGACTGTTCTGACTGCATAAGTAATATTACAAATGTGGAAGTTAGGCATTACAACTAAAAACTATTTTTACTGATAGCCTGCAATTTTTTGAGGTTTTCCTTCCCGCTACAATTTGAGTAATTTTCGAAATACTATGTCCGCAAACAATGCAAAGTTAATAAAAATCATACAATACTAGAACTACCAAACCAATCAAACTGACTATTTTAAACAATGGACGATATGTTTATATCTGAAATGTTTGTGCTTTCTCGTATATAAAGCCATATTATTTAAAACTACCAATATGATCGCTTATATTGGAAGTGATATTAATCATATTTCAGTACTCTACAGGTATTTCAGAACTGTTCATATCCCTTAAATTAAGTTCTTAGTATCATTTATAAACATCACTAGATGCATCAGAAAAGTTTACTATCCACATGTATCTTTAGTATTACTAGCTCTACGTATCTTGAAGCTTAAAGATATCTAAAAATAGTACAAAAAAGTTTTACCTTAATATATCTATACAACCACTCATAGTTCTATTTCACATATAATTCTAAAGGAAGCTATGAAATAAAATTGCAAAATTTCTTTTAAAAATTCCTTTTCTTCTTGATACTTCATGGAATTATAATTTCTCGAGAAATTATTTTGTTTAGTTTAAATAGTTCAATAACCTTTAGTATAAAAAACATATTTCATAATATTCGCAGTATTTCAAAAGCCTATTTCTTTAGTTTTGAATATATTTTAAAATTTATGCAGAAAAAAATTAAGACGACATTTTATAATTCTTGGTAAAATACACTTGATTATAAATTGAAATTCGTTCAGTATAAAACCTCTTAAGATTTATGTGATCTACTTTTAATAACCATTTTTTTAGAAAACGTGCTAGTAAAGTAATAAATAATGCATTTTTGTTGTCCATTTAATGTCTGCTTATTTTTTCCCCTTAAAGGTAATTAGAATAGTAAAGATGTAGAAATATCGTTAAAAATTTCGGCTCAAAAGAAAAGATATTTTATCTTCTTCGATATTTTATTGAATCACATTTTTAATTTAGAACTAATATAAATTTAAATAAGACGGTTTGTTTTTATTAAAAAGATAAATCACTCGATATTTAAGGAAAAAAATACTGTAATATATTTAAGTTGACTCTAACGGAAAAAAATCTATTACGTCATCAATTAATCAGTATTTTGTACAACATATTTTGGTTTGATTTTTTAAATCAACAAACAGCAATTTGTTTTAGGCGACAACTTTGGCAGAGTTTAATTATCTACAAGAAATACAAAGAAATAAATTTCCCGAAACAAAAAAATTCCTTACAAGTAAATATACAACTAATTGATTTTTTAATCTTCTCTCAGTGCAATCTGCATATTTTGTTTTGATGTTTCAAGTATTTTATCTAAATTTTTAATTTGGGTTAGTTACAATTCAAATAATCGGGCGAAATTTCAATAAAAGTTACAAAGTATATCGTAAGTAATTTATAAGTTATTTTCATTGAAAGTTATGTATCACAGATGATGTGCTTATTATATATGATTGATTTTAAATCATATTATAGAAAAATCAGTAGCATGATTTAAAATATCCTTTCATGATGCTCAGATTATTTGGCACCAGAGAACCGGGAGAACAGAGCCTAATTCCAAAAATTTCAATTTTAACTTCAACTACCGTAACGGCATTATAGTGAAAATGTAAAGGGTTATCTCAATGTCAAATTAAGTATATCCTTTAAAATGTTTATAAATAAATATATATATATATATATATATATATATATATATATATATATATATAGGGAGAGAGAGAGATGATAAGGTAAACTAAGAAACAAATAAATATTTAAAATATATTATACCACTTTAAAATGTGAACTTTCCTCAACTTCAATGGAAATTTCAAGTCAAACTAGTAAACCTAGCGATTTCAATTTAATTTTCAAATAGTTTTAACTTTGTTTTAATTTTTTTTTGGATAATTATGAGGCTCTGAAAGCCGCGGTCACAACCGTCTACTAACAAATTATTACTTCAAGTAGCAATTTTAAGAATTGTGGAAACATTTTCCTAAACTTTTCGATATTAATCATGATATACTTATTGTCCTTGGTCGACTTCTAACTTCATCGACGTACCAACATTTTCTGCTCCCGCTTTGGAGTAATTGCTAGAAAACTTTAATTGAAGTTTAACGGAAAAAATAAAGGAACATTTTAAACTTTTTGTCTTTTCCTTAATCTTACAATCAGTATCATCATTCATAGTTAATTATATCCAAAAAGCATTTTTTTTTCTTTTATTGCCTAATTTTTAAAAAGATGGTATCAAAATAACGTCTCATACTGACGAAAAAAGAAATTATAAATATTACGGGTTATAAGATGTTCTTATGACAAAAGTGCATTTTTTAAAAAGATTGTTTTTAAGTTCGACTAATACGAAATATTCAATATTAAACTTCATTTTGGAAAAAGAAAAAGTATTGCACATATTTATTTCCGATAAGTTTTAATAATTTTTTTTGGCCACTTTATGTTTCGCAGAAACATGATTGACATATACATATACATACATACATACATACATACATACACACAAACACACATATATATATATATATATATATATATATATATATATATATATATATATATATATATATATATATATATATATACATATATATATATATATATATATATATATATATATATATATATATATATATATATATATATATATATATATATATATATATATATATATATATATATATATATATGTGTGTGTGTGTGTGTGTGTGTGTGTGCACAGCGTGATAAAAAAACAACAAATACCACTTGTGTTTGATTTTGCTTGATTATGTTTCTTTGTTTTACCCACGGCTGATGAGCCAAGCAAAGACAGATGATTTTTTTCAGTCTAATTGCTTAAAACACTAGAACGTCCGTTGGTGTCATTTCGACATCGAAGCATGTTTACCGCGTTCTAGCTCCAACAATTCTTATGATTTTTAATATGTTTTCTATAACTTTTAATCATTTCACTTGAAGAGCGTACGGCCAAAAATTTAGCCGTGTAGCTTAATATAGAGAACTTCTATAGCCAAGTTTACTTAGAACTTCCGCTGGTGTCATTTGACACCAAGCAGAATTCCTCTGTTTACAGCGCTTCTTTTACAGTTTATGCGACCTTAATTCCCACGTTCGCTATTGATACTTGTAATTATTCAACCCTTTACCTCCACCCCTCTGAAAGGAGTAAATGGCTGAGTCCGAAGTTCGATGTGGTCACGTGTTCACTTCATTTCTGCAGCTACATTCTTTGTAAGTTTGCATAGGAATTTCTGTGCTATTTTTTAATTTTATGAGAGGAGAAAAAAATTATGTCTCGTAGAAAAGAACTAACCCCTGAAGAAATTGAAAATCTTTTGAGAGAACTGTCCGAAAATGAATCTGATTGAAGTGAGCTCTCGTGTTCTAATTTAAATTCAGATGATAATGAAATCATATTACATACAAATGAATCGGATGAAAGTGATAAAGAAGATGTTTTTAGCACCCAGACTATGTCAGATTTATATATTGCTCGAGATGGCACCGAATGGAAACCTTACAATGTGGATTCAGCTTCGGGTAGATTTTCTAATAGAAATATTTTACGTGAATGTAGCGGTCCTACTAATTACACAAAGTGAAACGTCAGTGAGTCCGTCATGAGTTCATGACTTCTTTTTATCGCTAAACATATGTTAGAAGATATTAGAAGATGCACGGAGACTGAAGCAAAGAGAGTTTTCGATGATGATTTGGTTTTTCTCCATTGACGAACTGTGTGATTTTATAGCAATATTGTATGCACGTGGCGTAAGCGGTGCTAAAAATATAGAATTTCGATACTTGTGGTCTGACTCTTGGGGCTTGGAGTTTTGTAAGCACACAATGAGAAGAAATAGGTGTCTCGAAATATCCAGATTTTTAAAATTTGACATAAAATCAACACGTGCACAACGACTTCAAGAAAACAAATTTGCTATGATTTCGGAAGTTTGGGATCGATTCGTAGATAAATGTATTCAATATTATAAGCCTGGAGAGAATATCCCAATAGATGATCAACTGTTTCCCACTTAAACGCGATGTCTATTCACGCAGTTTATAACAACAAAACCAGATAAGTATGGTCATAAATTCTGGCTTGCTGCTGATGTGGAAGCAAAATATATTTTGAATGCTTTTCCTTATTTGAGCAAAAATGAATCCCGATCTGAAGGGCAAAGATTAGCCGAATACGTTGTGCTAAAACTAATGGAACCATATAAAAATGAAGGGCATAATGTAACTGTCGACAATTTCTTCACGTCTGTGGAACTAACAAAATAATTGATAAACGATAACACAAGTCTTGCGGGGATTGTAAATGAGCTCGAAGAGAAGTTCCAGATAATTTGAAAAAAATATATTCTTTATTCCACGAGTGTTTACAAACACAAAAAACTGGTGCCACATTGACTGTATACGAAGGTAAAAAATAAAAAAAAACGTTATTATTGTCCAACCCCTTTACTTCCACTGGTTCGCTTTGGTTCGTTTCTTAATTCGACGTTTGCGATGGTACACAAGTAAATTTTCACACAAGTAACGTCACAAAGTTCAGTACCACACCAGAGAGTATTCAAAGTTTTATTTTCTTTCGCAAGCACAAACACAGCTATCTACAAACTTATTTTACAGAATTATATACCAATATCTAACTAGGTCAATCATCTAGATTCTGACTGCTATCTAACAAGGCCTAGTGTGTCTTCGAGGTCTCAATACACCCACGCACTTTATTCTGATCTGCCCCGCTCTATCGAGCAAACAACAGCAGACCAAACGCCACACGCCTTCTCTTCCGTGGGTCACAACTGTAAGGGCCTGTTCACATAGGAGTCCGTTGCGTTGCGTTAAGGAAAAGATGACGTTGAGACGAAAATAAACCAATCATAGGCGTTAAAAATGTCATTGCTAATCGTTTGGAGGCATATGATTGGTTTATTTTCGTCTCAACGTCATCTTTTCCTTAACGTTACGCAACGGACTCCTATGTGAACAGGCCCTAACTGCCGAACCCCTGACTTCAGCACAGGGCACCGTCTACGTCTACAATCTCGAATCCCTTATCGAGCCGGGGTCATTGCCCTACTCCCCTTGCTTTCCTGAGAGAAAAGTAGCAGGAACAAAACAAAAGGGGTTGACGCGGTAGACACGACACCTTCCCCCCAAGATGGTGATTGCAGATACAATCTGCAAACACACATCTGACAACTGCCTGTCTGCCGGACTTTACACACAATATTGAATTTACCAAAATTTCACCATATTAATAACAATAACTACAAATGGCACAAATCCCAATAATAATAATCAAAATAAACACTCCTAGCACTAAATATAATCATAATTACCACTATTTGGTGCTACATTTCCAAAACTATTAATACGTAGCTGACGATACACAGGTAAAATTAAAATGAAATACTGATATCAAAATGCACATCTTCATAACCATGAAATAAATAAAATTACGCAGGTAACATAAAATGAAATATGAATAATCAAAATGCCTATCTTCTTAACCCTGAAATAACTAAATATAACAGAATAATATCAATTAGAAATAAAGGAAATGAGCTTCTTATCATACTGGACACCACATAAAATAGATTTACCACATAAACTACATAATATCGATACTCGTTAAGATACTGCAACTAAGAAAGAAAAAAATATTGTTAAAACACTACATATAAAGAAAAGTGTTTTAAAAGTTTCACACAAAGTCCATCGTAAAAGTTCGTGACTTCTGATAGTTAGTCTTTGACTGGAAGACACGACACAACATCTGCATTCTCCAGTTTCACTCCTGGCCGATTAGTAATAGAGACCTCACAAAGTTTCGGAGCGTTGCACACAGTCTCTTTAAGTTTTTGGAAGGTAGCTTCGTGCACCTTAGACCACGGAATGTTCTCGGACACTCGTTTCTCGGTCAGCTCCGTTAAGGAATATACTAACTCGAAAAAGTTGTTGGTGTAATCCCTATAATAATTAAACAAACGTAAAAGACTTCATAACTGTGTTTTCGTTTTGGGATGTCCAGTACAATAACTAATTTCACCAGCCTTCTTTATGCTTCTTTCTACAAGACAACCATGCTTTTCCCGGGTACTTCTTCGCCTTTTAGAAGACCTGCTTTTGGGTTCTACTTTACGCTTAATAGAAAGCATTTCTGCAAACACTGATTTGTTATCTTTCACATCTTGGCAAATTGCCTGTTGAACATTTTCAGCATCAATGCTTGATTTATGTGCTAAATGCAACACTTCACTTCTTCTATCGTAAGGCAATACCAGCTGCATCTCTGTTTCTCCTAATATTCTATCTCGATGGAAATTGAGTCCATCAATCGACACCAAATTCCCTCTCATGAATTCTAAAGAACCGCATTTTTCTTGTTCTTCTCTAAGTTTTGTCGATTCTGTGGCGGGTATTTTTGTTTCTCTATCGTCCCTCGCTAGTAAGCAGTTTGCAATTTCTTGGACATTATCGCCTGACTCTACCTCAAAACATACAATGCGAGGTTCCTCCTCCGTATTCCGTTGACCCCTTCCCCCCTGGATGAAGGGTCGCTATTTCCCCCCTCGCATGGCATTGCCCGTTCCTCAGCAAGAGGAGTTCTTGTTTCATAATCGTCGCCCCAGCTGTGTTCTCCGGCGTTCACAAGCAACTGATAAATGCTGGGGGGTAGGACCCATGCGACGTTCAATTTATCGGTAACGGCAACTAATATTTCTATGGGATGGAAGATCCTATTTTCATGCTTGTTCGCGTGTAGACTAATTGGCACCTTGCAGATTTTTGCCTCGATTTCCTCTCTAAAAGCTGAGGCGAGAACTATTCTTCCATTCGGCTCGGTATTCGACACGTATGATGCATACAAGAGAGGAATTTGTGATCCGCTATCCAATATCACTTTAATTTGGTGTTCATTGATCAGAAGGTCCACATAATCCAAAGGTTGAATCGGGATTTTTGTTTGGAAATACTTCACTTCCACCTTTGCTGCTAATGGTTCGTCGCTATTATTTCGATGTTTATCTGGTACAGTATTGGCCTCATGCGAACTTCCCGAATCTTGTTGTTTCTTCCCACAATCACGTGCGAGATGTGTATTCGATCCACACACATAACAATCTTTGCGTCTATATTTCGAAAAGGTTTCAGCCTTTCTAACATTTTCATTTCGCCAATGAGGTGGTATGTATTTCCCCTTCTCAGATGTTGTACCGACATGTTCTGTATTATTTCGCGAGTAATTTGAATCTGGATAGGCATGTCTATGTAACGTTTTTCCTCGAGATACGTAAAACGTATCACATTCCCTTCCGAGATCAATCGGCGGAAACCACTTGTTACCTTGTCGCACACCTATGTGAGTTTGTGTTTCTTAAGGGGACTCGGTACCCTTTGAAGGAATATTTTTGCAGAAGTATATTTACCTATAGTATACACATATTATTATAGGTAATACTTAAACAAACTGATTTTAAAAGAATAAAAATTATTTTATGGGTAAAAATTGAGTAATTTAAATTTTTTTTAAAAAATTAAAGAATTTTAAAAATTGGTCTTCTCCTTTAGTTCTCAAAATTCTAACATTTTTTTATTAGATGTTTATGACATTATACTTTATAGTTTTAAGGATCGATTTTACATATAATGAATTAGTTTCTGAGAAAAAAATAAAATGTACAAGTGTAGGCAAAAAAGCAGCAAAAACATGGTTTCTTCAACATTTCAATTTTCCTTTTTTTTTCTTTTCATTATATTGTAAAATACCTCCCTAGTTTTATTAAAAACATTATATTAAACATACAAAAAAATAATGGAGTCATTTGACATATATTTGTAGACGTAGTCGTGTTTTAAACACAGTAAAACGTCAAAAACAGCAAACTGAGAAAAATCCATTTAAAGATTTAAGCACTGAAAAAACTGTATATACCTATTCCAGTTTACGTAATATTAATGTAGTTATGTTGCTACTTATATATCTTTAAAATTATAGCCATTTTCTTAGAATACGTGAACATCTAGTTATAATTAGAGGCTTTTATTAAAAACTTATCCAAACAGAAATAATGAGAGAACTGGTGAAAAATGGGAATAACATTTTAAATATCTGTCTTAGAGTGCTTTTAAATATTTATTTTTTATTACAAGACATTTTTAATAAAGATTTATAGCATAAATTAATAGTTTCGTTAAGAATTTTAAAATTTAAATTGCAATGGTTCATCAACAGAGTACACAAACCTCGGTCATAACACGGGACGATTTTAAAAACATCCTGCTAATTATGTAACGCCGCCTCTCTTTCTGGATAGCTGTTCTCTTTTACGAATAGCATTTTTTATAATTTACGGGTAAGTTGGTTCTTTGCATTATTATGCCTTTTCAGAAACAAAATTTTTCGTGAATGCAATACAACACCAAATTTTTCTTCGAATGACCTGTATTCATTCCTAGAGTCTTTTGTACTTCTCTTATTGTATGCATTGCACCCGTATTAAATTCGCAAACTGCTGTTGTTACAGAGTTTTACACGTTGTTTATTAACAAATATTTCTGTAGGGAACTTTGGCCAAATCACACTGTGCAAACTGTCATCAGTATTTTGAGTTCCACAACCTACACATATTTCCAGAAGTTCGCTAGATGCAAGCCGTTGACATACTGATAGAATTTTTGGATGAAATACTTCATTTATTGAGGTCCCTACACTTATTTTGTGACTATCTGAGTTATCCCCGGGGTTATTTGTAATTTAGGGAGGAAATTTTAGAGTAAAAGGAATGTAAATACTAAAGTGGGCGTGGCATTTAAAGGGCTGACGAGATAATGCAAGATATTTTTGATACACTTACAATCGTCAGATCATATCAAAACTTTGTACCAATATACTAAAGGTGTCAAAGTATTTTTTTAACAAAAAATTGAAAAATCGATATTTTCATCAATATAAGGGTACCAAGTCCCCTTGGAAAACAATTTATCCGCAACAATCAAATCGCATACGCTTTTGTAATCTTTGCAGTTTCTTAGACTTAAATAGTATTGAAAGGTCGTACTGAGTCGCGACGCAAATTGTACATGGGTCTCCATTGAAGACCGTTTCACCCGTCTAAAATTTTACAAACATACTTGTGTAGTTGGTTCGAACTCTCGAAACGCTATTGCCTTTAACGCTTCATAGTCATTAATTTCTTTGTCATCAATGTGAATTAAGATGTTTGCTGCTTTCTCACCCAATAGATTTATTAGAACTTCTGCTTTATGTTCTTTCGCTACTTTTTCTGTTGAAAAAGGACGTTCTAGTGAGGCGAAAAATAGATTCCACAACTCAGGCTTGGTCAGTGATTTTACACTTATAATAATATTTACTAAACATCTATCCTCATTATCGTCTTGCGCATTCGCTGTATTTGTGTCTGCGTTCTGGGCTCTTATCATTTATAATTCATGTTGTCGTTCCTCGTGTTTTTTTCTATCATCTGGTAATTAGGCTCTGTTTAACAAATTCTGGATCATTCTTACATTCTTCAGAGTCTAAAATTAAGTTTTTCAGTTCGGAAATCGTTGAATTCGGAGTTACTTCTGCTCCACATTCTCCGGCAACTACTTTTATATCTTCTTTTTTCAGTCCTTTGATAGTCCACATCTTATTTGGATATTATTTAACTGATCCCCAAAAATATAAATATTAAAGTCTTCTCATCTGCTCTCACGGCTCATTCACTTATCCACCAATCCAGGTATCCAATTGCTGTCGGCTGCGATAGTGTCGTACCCCTTTACTTCCACGGCTTCGCTTTGGTTCGTTTCGTAATTCGACGTTTGCGATGGTACACATGTAAATTTCCACACAAGTAACATGACAAAGTTCAGTACCACACCAGTGAATATTCAAAGTTTTATATTCTTTCGCAAAGCACAAACACAGCTATCTACAAACTCATTTTACAGAATTATATACCAATATCTAACTAGGTCAATCATCTAGATTCTGACTGCTATCTAACAAGGCCTAGTGTGTCTTCGAGGTCTCAATACACCCACGCACTTTATTCTGATCTGTCCTGCTCTATCGAGCAGACAACAGCAGACCAAACGCCACACGCCTTCTCTCGCGTGGGTCACAACAGTATCTGCCGACCACCTGACTTCAGCACGGGGCACCGTCTACGTCTACAATCTCGATTCCCTTATCGAGCCGGGGTCATTGGCCTACTTCCCCGGCTTTCTTGGGAGAAAAGTTGCAGGAACAACACAAAAGGGGTTGACGAGGCAGACATGACAATTATATTGAGCACACTTCATTCAAGCGTCGCAATAGCAAATAATGAACAGAAGTCACCTGAAACAGTAACTTTCTACAATGATACTAAATACGGTGTTGATGTACTTGGTCAAATGGCACGGAAATATTCGGTGAAAGCCGGATAAAGACGATGACCAGTTCATACCTTTTATAACATCTTATATTTTGCAGTTATAAACGCTTGTATTATTTACAAAGGCATGGCAGATAACTGTATCTGAAGGAAAAATTTCATACAGGAATTAACAAATTCATTGTGTTCAAATTATGTCAGTGATAAAATATGTGACGATTAAAATTATATAATGGAATGTGTCCAAAAAAATCCTCCTAAACGCAGAAAATTTGAAATTAAAAAGTGTAAAAGGAAATGTTACAAACAAAAGGTGCGTTCATGCATGAAAGCGGTGTGCGGAAAATGCACCGAAAGAATTTCCTATTATTGTGTCAGTTGCAAATAATGTATGTATGAAATATAAAGTAATATTAAAATCTGTTCTGTAAAATATGTTCTGTAAAATTTCATAAAATTTTTTAATAAGAATTAATAATAATTTTTTGTGTGTCATAAATAATCTATTTTTTGTAAAAATGTTACAAAATAAGATTGATTTAAGAAAACGAAAAAAAAAGCTATCTAGATGTTATAACAACAATTTTAACCCTGGTGTCGAAATGACACCGGCGGCAGTTTCAGGATGTCGAGAGGTCCGGAAGTTCTAGTGTTAACATTTTGTCTTTTGGGTGTTGATTCACCAATATTTCTATCTTTGGGTGCTAATGCACTGGTGTTTTTGTTCTTTCTGTGTTGATTGCTAGGCTGCATCATGCATATGACTATAGTATTTGCAAACTTTGGATAAATTATATTATTAAATTCTTGTGTTTTAAATGTTCTATTTGACATCCATTATTCTGAACTATCTTTCGACACCGCAATTTCCAGGATAATAATGCCTTTTGAAGTTCAGAAGAAGTATTCTGTCCCATTCCTCCTGAACAGCTTTCCAGAGTCCTGTAAGGGTTTTAGGACGACGTTTGGATAATGCAGATTTTAAAAGTCCGAAAGCACAAAAATCCATAGGTGATACATCGGTGATTTAGTAGGGATATCAGTGAAGGGTATGGCCTTGATACCAGTTTTTTGTTCCATTTCTTTTAGTAAATTTACAGTGGATTTTGATGTGTGACTGCAAGCTTTGTCCTGATGGAGTCTCACAGATTGATAGCACTGTGGGTAAAACGATGGTATTTCATTCAGAAAAATTGGCGATAAAATATGTTCCTGATAGTATTTGGAATTAATCTTGACATTTTTTTTCCACTCTCTTTATTTTTAACTTGCCATTATAAGAAAAACCAGCAACAATCATGAATCCCTTAGAAAACTTTCTTTCGATTCTTTGAACCATGTACTTAAATTTTTTTCTCCCCTTTTATGATAATAAATGGCTCTTTTTTTGTTGTAAACATTTAAATACACCCATGATTCATCTATTGTGACAATTGCTTTCCATTTTTCTTTAGATAAGTGTTTCTCATATAGAATTCTGCAGCGTGTCCTGCGTTCAGCGATATGATTTGGAAGAAGACGATGCACATTGAGTTTTTTCGCTTTCTTAAGATTTAAATCAACGTTTATCATTTTGTTTACAGTGGACACCGAGCATTTTAATGATTTTGCAACTGTCCTTTGACTAGGTCGATTTTCTTTTAACATTAAACAACGTACCTTTGAAATAGTCGAAGATGTCCGTTTTTTCCTTGAATACTTGTTTAGAATTTTTGTCCCACTTGAGGCTCCAATTTGACGTATTTTTCCTTTCTTGTTGACGATATTACCTATCGACGCTTTAGTTATCACAAAACCATGACTCTCACATCGTTTTTGGATAACGGAGTATGCATATTTCTCTTCGGAAAGAGCATAAATGTAGCTTTCGAACCACTGCTTTGTTAAAAACGCCATTTTGAATAAAAACAAAACTTTCAAGCCGCAGATGATAATTTTGACTTTTAAATACATAGTACAATTGCAATTATTTCTTTTGTAGCAAACGGTTTTTTATTACAGCTTACCAAAATCGTCTAAAAAATGTGCGAACAGCCGCTGTATATATAACACCATCCAGAGAAATATTATTATCTAACGCAAGAAATCCTTACTTATTTTTTATTTGTCTATTTGCCTGAAATTAATAAGAAAGAGAATCTAATGTATCGTGAGTGATTTGCATGGAATTAGACTATTGTTTCTTGTCATAAAGGCCTTTATCTTTATTCGACCATTTCTAGACAACGAAATATGCGTAGTTACGCTTGATTGCGAAGTAATTTTACAATAATTGTGGTTTCTAGCATAAATGTAAATATGTTTTTTTTCAACTCAGCTTGTCTATATTGAGTATTGTAAGAAAGTCATAAAAAAAGCATGAAATACGCTCTCGTAATAGGGCTCGTGTATAGAAAGAAATGTATCTCCAGTTTACCCAGGAACTCTTGACCGATGGGTACGGATATGGGCAGGAATACTTCGATGGGTAACCATGGACAGGGTGGGGATGAAAATTTTTAACATATATAACACCTCCTAAGAGAGATGTGTTCCATCTACAGTTAACCCGATTGCGCTGGATCGGTAAATTGAGAAGAATGGGTAGGTAACCTTTGATAGGTAACCATGAGTAAGTGGGTGGTGTATATGGTAATTACAAATGTGACCCCTCCAACGGGAGTGTGATCCACACAATTTTTCCTTTCGAAGTTTTGTGACTCTTTACATGATAGACGACAGGTATATCCATTGTGGACTAGATGAGTCTTTCAGGATAAGTCCTTATGACTCAGTTGTTTACTAAGTTGCGTTAAATTAATTAAGGTGTGGAATATGTAATATTAGTACTTTCCTTTAAAAGTGAGTAATAATTAAAAATTTATACGATCTGTATTACATATAATTGAGCAGTAGGAGTTAGTACATATGTGCATTTAAATATTATTCGGTTCGTTTAAAATTTCTTACGAATTAAAATATACTGTTGATAGTTAGAATTAAAAGCAAGTGATATAAATATTCATATATATATATATATATATAAAATTATATATATATATATATATATATATATATATATATATATATATATATATATATATATATATATATATATATATATATATACAGTGGGACCTCTATTTAGCGAAGTCGCTAAATCCCGAAAAAAAGTTCGTTAGATGGAAAATTCGTTAAATAGAGATTCATCTTTTAAAATACTTTAAACTACACAAAAAGATTTCAAATTCATAAACACTTAAATATTATTAAAAGAATTTATTAATCACACATTTATTTTGTAAATTAATATATATTTATTTTATATATATTGCCCATCAAAAAGAAATCTGCAAGGAAAACAAGAATAAAACAAAACATTGTGTGGGCATACACTGTATTTTCAATTTTGAAAAAAAAAATAATGAATTTTAACGACATTATCGCATTTATCAAAACAAGTAATTTTAAGCATACATTACCTCATGCGTTCTTAAATTTAATTACTTATAAAAGTCTGTTAATTTTGTCTGAGTTTCTTGTCTGAAAAAGTTTTTTTTTCTCATAATACGTCTCGCATCTTTGCAATGCTGCAAACACCCCTTCAGGCGTATGTTCTTCAAACTGTCGGATCCACGTCGGATTGTGTTAAAGATTTTAGCATTTCATGATAGGAAGGTTTGTTGATTTCTGCATCATGATCATTTCCATCTTCATCATCTTCATCGCAATTTATTGCTGTTTTGTTTTTATTTTTCACACTGTCCAAAATATCCAATTCAGTTAGTGTTTCGGAGGTTTCAGCTTCAGAATCAGGTGAAAGAAAATCCTCAATCATCACATCATCGTTGATTTCTTCTTTTCCCTTAGCTGAATCAACATTTTTTTAAGTTCCTCTAAGTGAATATCGTCTTCGTCCTCCGTACTTGCTAAATTCTCATTGCTGACAAAGAATTCAGCTTTGGCAAAACTGTTGCGAATAGTACGATCTGTACCATCATAGTTCCAAGTTTTGGAAATTTCTGATATGCTTTCCCGTAAGTTGTTCTTTGGCATGGATTGATTGTTCTCAAGCGCAGTGAGAACTTTTCGCACTATTCTTTTGCAATAGTGTATTTTGATATTTTTTATCACATCTTGATCCATTGGCTGCAATTTTGATATAGTGTTTGGTGGTAAGTAAAAAACTGTAACTTTTTCAGTTTTTGGATAATCTCTTCCGGATGGGCGGGACAATCGTCAAAATCGAGAGCAATTTTGCGACACTCTGCAATCATACGTTTATCCAACTTTTGAACCTTTTTTTTATCAAATTTCTGGCGTCATCCAAGCATTTTTGTTTAAGTCATAATCAACCTCCAAATATTTTGAACCTTTTAAACATCTTGGATTTTTGCTTCTTCCGATAACTAATGTTTTCAATTTCTGATGTCAGGTCATATTTGCACCTAACATGACAGTTGCTGTGCTTTATTTTCCTCCAAGGCATTTTTCCTTTTTAAATGTTAATGACTTTTGAGGCAAACATTGAAAAAATAAAGCAGTCTCATCAGCATGAATTATGTTTTCTTGCTTACAGTCTTTTAAAATTTTACTCACTGTATCCGTTATCCAATTTTCACTATCATTATCATCGACGTCTTTACTTTCACCATATATTACTTTGCTATAATTCCGTGTCTTCTCTTAAATTTTTCAAGCCTCGATGAATCATAATTTTGTATCTTATTACGATTTTTTATTATAGTTGATAAGCTGTTTTGGGGAATGCCAAATTTTAAAGCAATATCCATTTTTTCACGCCTATATCCACCTCATGAATAATTAATTTTTTTTTTCTTTGATGCTCAAGCACCTTCGCTTTGACATTTTCCTGCTACAAGAACCGAAATTACCACCGCAACCCCACAATCTACAAAACATTCAAGGACACTGGACAGATTCATTGAGGGTGGAAGGTGGATATTGAAAGTTTTTGATAGTGAAGTGGACAGTATGGGGGGGAGGGGTTAAAGGTTGCTCTTCCTAGAGAAAATGCGAAGAATATATCTTGCCTATCAAACGGCGATTCTACGACTCTCAGTGTGTCAGGCGGTTGGTAAAAACAGTTAAAGGTCATTGATCACCATAAAATGTTTTAAAAGAAAGAATAAGTTTGAAATGTTCAGATATATTTTGATAAATATGAAGAAAAAAAATTTAGATTACAAGAAAAAGTTCGTTAAATAGAGAATGCACTTCGCTATTTGTAAGTTATTTTACGTAGAAATTCCCAAAATGTTCTTGGTTCCAAGGAAAAGTTCGCAAAACAGAGGTTTGCTAAATAGAGGTCCGACTGTATATGTATATATATATATATATATATATATATATATATATATATATATATATATATATATATATATATATATATATGTGTGTGTATATATATATATGCATGTATGTATGTATGTATGTGTGTGTATACATTTTTGCTGCAACTGTCAGTAAATACATGCAGCTAAATATTACTCCAATCGATTTAAAATTTTATTGGAGTTAAAATATGTTACTGATATTTTGAATTAAAAGCGAGTGTTTTAACCAACTAAATGATAGTTTCATGTATACAGAATAGCACTTGACCCATCCTGTAAAGTCCATTCTTAACCCATCCTGCAAAGTCAAGTTAGGCACAAGCAGATAAATCTTGAGATATATCAGTCTCGAGACGAGAAAGATTTATTTCGTGCAACGAAGAAATAAATATTACAATCCGGAAAAGAGGTGACAACAGATTCAAATTTCAAAGAATATCCAACGCCAAGAAATATATAGACAAAGAATTCGATTCAATCATTCAATACTCAAATGAAATATGCATAGAATTTTAGAGAATAGGAAAGAAATAGACATTGCAACTGGGAAATATAAAAGAAACGCCAGAAAAAGAGAATATGATTTATATTCACCGAAACAGTAGATTTTTTTACACAAACGTAAATTTTACATTTTAGAAAGTGACATTATATACTGTAGGTTCTTTTCAACATCATACATAATTTACAATAACTTTGAGAAACTGATATTACAGAAAAATTTAATATACAATGTAATGATACAAGAGCGATTTCTTCAATTTTTTTCCTGATTTACAAAATTATATATATATATATATATATATATATATATATATATATATATATATATATATATATATATATATATATATATATATATATATATATATACACTCTTGCCCATAAATTACGGAAATGAAATGAAATTCCCATAACTGTGAACGCATTTCTGGTATAACAAATAATAATTTATAATAATAATTAGATTTGATACTATATATATATATATATATGACGGTTGTAAATAAAGCAGTGGCAACGATGCTCAGAAAATCGTAGAACATCGGGCATACTCCGACAGAATATCGGAGGAGTGAGGTGGAGCTGTAGTCGATGTGTAGAGTACATAAAACCGTAGATCCAGTAGAAGGAGTAGTTTCTGCATGACGTTGAAGTTGACAGAGTCGGCTCTAGCGCTCTAAACCATGTTCACAAAAAGTGATCGGCCGTCGGGGAAGAAAATAAAGGTTTCCCGCGACTACAGCACCATCTAAACCAGGGAGTTAATGGAACACCCTCCGTACTCCCCTGATTCGACCTCTTCTCTAATTTGAAAGAACCCCGCCGAGGTATCAGATTTTCCTGACGAGCCATCTGTGATCCGAGCATTAGGGCGCTCCGTCGCTGACATCAACACACAACATGTTGCCAACGGTATCCTACGGCTTTCTGGCATCTGACAAAAGGTTCATGACTTTGCTGGTGATTATATTGAAATAATGTAATTAATATTGTTTGTGCGTATATTAAAAAAAAGTTTTCTGGGTATGTTGCCATTACTTTTTTTGCAACCCTTGTATAAATATATATATATATATATATATATATATATATATATATATATATATATATATGTGTGTGTGTGTGTGTGTGTGTGTGTGTGTAACAAGAAAACGCGTCGTCCTAAATTACTTTACTTTAAAACGTATTCTAAATTCTCTTTTTAATAAAGCACGACCCCTTTTCCAAAAAATTGCGACCTAAAAGTAAAGTAAGTATAATTTATCGCAGCCCTGCAGATCATTAAGCAGGCATGTGAAGTATCGGAACTCAATAACATCCCCAGATATGAGTGTTCGAAGTTTATGAGATTCCAAATGTCAGTATAGTGTCAAAATTCTTGAAGAGCCCTCGAAACACTCTGAAGTTATGTCTTTATAACGTCAAAATCCCACTTTGCAAGATTTTTATGGCCACTCATCTTAGGCCCAGGTTCAACAGTTCGCAGTTTTAACAAGCGCGGGATCTAGAAGTAAAGTCCCCGGGAAACTGAAGTGGACACGTGAACTCCACGAATCTAAAATCGCCCAATTAAAAATTAAGTAGTTTAGGCCCTCTGGCGAAAATATCGCAAAACACCCATTTAATATTGCATGAACGCAAGACTTTTCTCTCTCTTCGTTTTTAACTGTTGTTTTTGTCGGACATGCTGTCCGCTCTCTTCTTCGATTCTAACTGTTGTTGCTGTCGGACATGCTGTCCGCTCTCTCTTCGTGTCTAACTTTTGTTGCTGTCGGACCTGCGGTCCGCTCCTGTATGTAATCCGCGTCCCGTCCTGGCAAAGGCGCAGGACAAGTCATGTGGCCACTGCAGCTAATACCTTCACGATGCTTCATAAGTAAATAAAGGTGATTTCCTGGATATCGTGCAATCTGTGATTCTCTTCTATGGCTCCATGTGTTTATCTACAAAATTTAGTAAGTGCTTTCCTGGATCAACACTACGCCCGACTGCATCTCTCCAATTTGTGCGCAGCGATTTACTAGATGATCAACACCCTCGTGCCAACTGCATCTAAATTTTCCAAATGTGATTATTATCACATTTTATGTAATTAATATTGTTTGTGCGTATAGTAAAAAAAAATTTCTGGGTATGTTGCCATTACTTTTTTTGCAACCCTTGTATAAATGTATATATATATATATATATATGTATATATATATATATATATATATATATATATATATATATATATATATATATATATATATATATATATATATATATATATATATATATATACACTCATGTACATCATAAATTAAGGATAATACCAGCTCCGGCAAATAAAGGTTCAGAAACAAAATAAACGTGACTTATTCATAAAGCCCATTTAGTAAACAAAAGATAAAGAACAAAGAAGATGGTGTATGTATGATACCATTAAAAAAACTACGATTTTTGCTCCCTGGAGCAATTGTAAAAAAATTATCCTTTACAAAAACTTAATATTACATGGTTGGTATGATGGTTAATACATTGTATGGTTCCCATGCGATGAAATACAGTCCGTACAATGCCTAGGAATGCTGAGTATAAAATTATAGAGCTTATGTTGGAGAAGATTATTCCACTCAGCAAGAAATGCTCTCCCAAGTTCCGGCACACTTCGAGGACCGGAACTTGGTCCTCCAGGCCTTTTTCAGGAGTAGGGCTCGGATAAACACTCCACACTGGAGAATTTCTGCATATATAGTGGTCTCCAAAGAGCCAATGGCTTGAATTGCTGCCCTTGAATCCGATAACAGAACAACTCTCTCAAATTTATGATGTATGGCCAATAGTTATTTTAAGGCAATTTTGAGGGCCTCCCCCATGAACTTCGGTTTTTTTTTTCAACCGAGGCATAGAAAGAGGAGATATTCGAGTAGAATCCCGAGCGCGCAGACTCAGAAACATCAGAATATAACCCGTCCGTCTTTACATGCAACCATTTGTGTTCTGGATATTTAGTATTTATGGTTACCAAAGCAAGGCACTTCAAACCTCCAGTAGATATGTCAGTCTTGAGGATCGCATCGATCAAATTAAGGTTTATCTCAATTTTAATCATAGATAAGGGGTTTGTTGGTGGTATAATTTCATGTAATCGTTGATCAATTAGATCATATTCCTCCCTAATTTCACTGACTCACTATGGGTCTTAAGATTTCTAGTTCTGTCTTGAAAATTGACCCAGAAAGGATCTCCAATATGAAGCCGCTTTTCACGTAAGATGACAGCCTTCTCCTCTATAATGGCTCTTATGGACATATTTTTTATTAATAGTAGCATAGATTCAATAGGCTTAGATTTACATATGACTAATTATGTTCTACGTATTATTTCAAACTAATTTATTTTATGTAGGATAATTTTAATAGAAGGTTAGGGAGTGCAGATAACTAGGGTCAGTTAAATACTATTAATTTTTTTCAAAAATACCTTAGATTTGTTTGTATTATGTTATAATTTCAATAAAGAATGATATTTTTTATTTTGTTTTTTTACATAATTTTTAATGGATTATAAAGCAAAGTTAGTGAGATTAAGCATACTAAACATAGTCAAATGATGTACGACTTAACGATATTTTAATGTTTACATGTCGATAAACAAAAGAAAACATATTATTTTTAAAGATATAAAAGAAAGTTATAAAATACATTAATGCTTTTTTTATATACAATGCGTCTAAAAGTGTAAAAGCGTTTATCATTCTCTTATTTCTGATGTGTCATTAATAACAGCAGTTAAATTATACTTAAGGTGTCTCAAGTTTCTAAATTTTGAAACTAAATTTATTTTATTCACGCAATAAAATTTTAATTACGAGAATGTGTTTGAGTAAGTTAAATGACTACGTTAGTTTCTAACGAGATATGTAATTTATTAAAAAATTGGCTTGTAGATTTTTTTTTTCCTGGCTGATTTGAAAAATGTTAATTTTGTTATTTTCTTTTGCCAGACATATTATTTTTCAGAATTCTTCTAAAAATGTTACATCATAAAAATATTTCGTTTATATTCTAGTATTTCAATTTAAAAAAAGGTACTTAAACTCTAAAAAATCTTTTAATTACCATTTAAGTCCCTGAGGAAATGAAAAAGTATAATCTTGCTCTGATTTAATTAATTATAGAAGGCGTTGAGAGTGAAATTTAAAATTTTTTCAACAGAATCTAGTTTTTTTTACTAACTTTTTTTCTGGAAAATAAGATGCTCATAACCTGAGTCAAACAAAGTTAGTCTTTTAAGGATAAAATTCTATGTGTTTAAGAATAAGAACAAATTTCAAACATAGGACGTAAACAGACTTTTCTTTTTCCTTTAAAATTACAGTTTATGTGAAAAATATCTATGATATTATTCATAAGTATATATATTTAAATATATATATGACGCTTAACACATTTAGAATTGAAGACAGCCGTGGCACACAAAAGATAAGAATTGAAGACATTAGTGGCACACAAAAGATAATCCAGCAATAGTTTTCGATATTTCTTATGATTTCATACGTCCCAGAGCTCGTTCTAATTATTATTTAACGATTTATGACTATATCATTGAACCACTCCATCCTTAATGTTTTCCGGAAAGTCGTGGCAAACCTCCGCCATCTACGAAATTCCCAAGCGACTGCCAACTAACTTAGTTCCTTTGTTATTCTCCAGTTCAAACATTCTGCTGACTCAAATCGAATGTTCTCCAACATTCTGTCTTATGAAACATTAACGCCTCATTTGAATAATCTCCTATTAAAAACCTGACCGTCAGGTGGCGAACTCTATTGGTAACTTTTGCTATTAAACCCTCGTTTCCTTTTTTCGGCGATATTTCATGAATTACTAGAATTTAATTGCTAATTCCTATCTTTTTTCTAAACAAAACCACCCATTTTAGGTTCCCCAAAGTTAAGGAATTACTTACACACACACACACACACACACACACACACACACACATATATATATATATATATATATATATATATATATATATATATATATATATATATATATATATATATATGGTGAACCAAAAGTCTTGCCCTGATTATAAATATTTATCATGTTTAAACTATTATAATTAGATCTATGTTTGTTTGGATATATTGTAAGTAATATTATAAATTTTTTAAAGACCATTTACCTCAGTAAATTTTAGCGTGTGCCTCCTTGGTATCTCGGAGAATGTCGAAGCGGTATTCCAGTTCCTGCCAAGTGTTATTTAACATGTCTTCTGTTACAGTACACACAGTAAATATTTCGGCTAGTAAATCACGCACTAAAGATCCCCTGTGTGGGGCTGCGACATCATTCTGAAAAAGTTGCAATAAGTCTAAGTAAATGTTAGGTGTAACACTTTTTGAGATTTCTCTTCAAACAACGCCATTCCGGCCGAAAATGATGTCCTCCTTTCAAATATTCCCCTGAGTCCCTCTTGAAGGAGAACTCCCGTCATTTATTGCACGAAAAAAACTACTAAAACTGTATATATATATATATGTATATATATATATACTGTATATATATATATATCTATATATATATATATGTATGTATATATATATATATATATATATATATATATATATATATATATATATATATATATATATATATATATATATATATATATATATATGTATATATATATATATATGTATATATATATATATATATATATATATATATATATATATATATATATATATATGTTTGTATATATATGTATGTATATATATATATATATATATATATATATATATATATATATATTTAGAGTTAAGGGTAGTTAATTTGTTTGACTTAATATCTTGCCGGGATTGTAGTCGACGGTGAATCTGCCTGTGGTTATCTGCATTTCTTCGCTGCGAATATTTCATGATCAATTATCGGCAAACACGAACTGAAGAGTCCAGACTTCGAATGCATTTATCTTCATTACGTTACTGACTTGTTCGGATGTTCATATGGTTTATGGCATTCTTGACAGTATCTGGGGTATTTCATGAGTTCCCTTGAGTTCCGGCTGGCAGATGTCCTAGATACGGAGGAACTTCATCGAAGCGTTTGATTCATTTTTTCGGGGAACGATTCACTCATATTGACCGAGTACATCGTAGATATATTCATCATATACTTTCGACCGTCTTTTCCTTCTAAGAACATTGCGTCTTCGAATTTCCGTTACAAACTAGCGATCCCTTCCTTCTCCAGTACATAATTGCCACCGTTCCTTTTCCTACCACTAACTATGGTGCCATTCTTCAATAGATAATTGGTGCTCGTTCCAGTCCGTCGTCAACTGCGTTCTGGTAAATCATTTTGAATTGTAATTCATATTTTATTGTATAATGTGCTTTTCATTTTTTTATTATTAGTAGGAGTTATATGGTTCTATTTCTTATGTACCCTGTGAATCCTCTAACGGTCCAGGCACACTATAAAGTAATAGGCATAAATATAAATAATTCCTTTATTTTCTACGTAGAGGTAGACTAACATAGATCGACATGGTGCTTCAAATAATAACACAACAGTACCGCAACTTGTGGTACTAAGAAACTGAACTTTAAAGTCATAATCAACCCTTTCAGGCAGAATATACGTTCACTAGTAATACACGAAACCATCGGGCTCTGAAGTATTTATGGAAATCGTGCAGCTACCTAGGCTAAATACTAATACGTGCTTTATCAGTTAAATACCGCTATCACCTTCAATCCAACTTTTCTCAACTCTTTCGTATCTCTACTAATAGCATAACGTACTACCGTACAAATCTCCACTCCCTTCTTGGGCTCTTGCCAACTCAGTGTGTGTCACTTAAATAGACCAGACACCTGCTCCGAACTCACTTCGACTGGCCTGCACTGCGCAGCTACCAGAAATTTGCATCTGAGCAACACGCGAACCCCGCACTCTCCCTGACCCAACAAAAAAATTTAGACCGCCACTCCCTTAGCGGGGTGCGGGCGTGGATTTTTAATAAAACCCCCACGCGATTTGCTCTGGCTTTTGAAATACTCCATATAATTCCTGCTCCAACTTAAGGGTATCCCTTACTTCTGGAAATGTTTTCTTTAGCTTTTCAGCAAACTGCTCAAATGTAGAGACCCCACTGGACCCAATAACATCATACCATTGCTTAGCCGCTCCCCGCAGCCCTCTTTTTGCAATCACCAACTTTTGTGTGTCTGAGGCAGGATAGCTGACGCAATTTTCCTCAACTGCCTCTAAATATCTAATGACAGATCCTTCCCCCGAAAACCAAGCAGTTTGTGGTGCAGTCATGGCCACAAAATTAGCCAAATGCTGCCACCCTGCAGTCTGGCCAGTTTGGTGTCCTTCCTGGTCATTTAATGCTAATTGTTATAGCTGTTCGCGTAGCTGAGCTACTTCCTCTGCTGACATACTAGTGCCGTAGATCTTATACTTTTAGACAAAACTCAGAGTTTTACTACATAGAATAACACAATACACAATCGCTACTTCTTTTGCACTCTCCGTGCGGACTCCACAGTACTATAGAACACAATTCACAATTTTTTTACAATGTACAAACACTCACCTCTCTTTCGGTCGAAATGTTCGGGCGCCAGTATATGGTTCTGTTTCTTATGTACCCTGTGAATCCTCTGACGGTCCAGGCACACTGTAAAGTAATAGGCATAAATATAAATAATTCTTTTATTTTCTACGTAGAGGTAGACTAACATAGACCTACTTGGGGCTTCAAATATTAACACAATAGTACCGCAACTTGCGGTACAAAGAAACTGAACTTTAAAGTCATAATGAACCCTTTCAGGCAGAATATACGTTCACTAGCAATACCCGTAACCATCGGGCTCTGAACTAACTATGGAAATCGTGCAGCCACCTAGGCTAAATACTAATACGTGCTCTATCAGTTAAATACCGCTATAACCTTCAATCTAACTTTTTTCGACTCTTTCGTATCTCTACTAATAGCGTAACGTACTACCGTACAAATCTCCACTCCCTTCTTGGGCTCTTGCCAACTCAGCGTCTGTCACTTAAATAGACCAGACATCTGCTCCGAACTCACTTCGACTGGCGTGTACTGCGCAGCTACCAGCTATATGCATCTGAGCAACACGCGAACCCTACAGAGTATATGCATAATTTTAAATTTAAGTATTTCTTTATGAGGTTATATGTCTCTATATACAACTTATTGCGTATCATTTGTGCAAAGTTTTAATTCACTGTTCTGTCACTAGTGTATTTTATATATTTTACTTAGTCAATGCTTTTAAATTTACCTGCAATTTCAGTGTGACATTGTTTTGTAGAGTTAAAAATATTGTTGCTATTAATTTAAAAACTAGTATCTGTAAGTCATCATGACTTCTATAAATACTTTTTCATGTAGTTTAACATCATATGTTGGGGATCTTGATTTACTTGACTTCATTTTTGAGCAATTAGCTGATAGTAAAGAGATTAATAAATGTTCAGAGCATCATGCTATTATATACTTGAAATCTAAATTAACTGGCAATGCACATAAATTCTTTGTGAGTTCTGCAGAGGCCAGAGCTTGTAAAAATACAGATGAACTATAACAAATATTCATCAAGTTCTTTCAACCGGCGATAACACACTCTTCACGTGTGGCCGTGAACAATATTAAATTACTACCAGGGGAAACTATTAAAAATTTGGCTCACCTCCTTGATAATTTAATTCGAAAAATACATCCCAATATAACTGAGAAATCCCAATTAGATTCCATAAAATTTAGTCACCTACTGAATGTGCTACCTGTCACCATGAAAATGTAAATTTTGGTGTCTGGTCTAGACAATTTTGATGATGCTGTAGCAAAAGCTCAGCTATTGCAGGATATTCAGACACAATCTGAAATATCAATGCCTTCAACATCTTCACAGCCTTCTTATGCTGTACTTGTCGCAGAAGTTAATGTACTAAAAATTGAGTTATTCGAGTTTAAAAATCCTGGAAATGTTGTGGCTGAACCATCTTCTAAAAATCAGTCGTTTAGGCAAAACTTTAAGAACGAGTATAGACCACACTCTAAAAATTTTAGATGTAATTCCATCAGAAAGCCTCAGATACAATGTAATTTTTCTGGAAAAGCAAATCATATTATGAGAAACTGTTATCAATTTAAGACAATGATAAATAATAATACTAGCAATTCATAGAGTAATAACAATGGTAGAAATCATACCAGGTCTAATGCATATTATAACAGCCGAGGGAATCACAGCAGGATGAATCCTCGAGCTAACGAATTTGTGCCTTCTAATAACACTGATAACCACAATTTAAACTAATTATGGAGTCTCATACCACTGAGATTATGAACTCAAATCAGAATTCTTGTAAAGGTTATTCTCAGTGCTTAGACGAGAATTATTCCTGTTACGTTGTGTGTCCTACTAACAATTTTTCTATTTTCTCTTTACCTTTGGTACACACACATATAAATAATAATGTTTTTATTTCTCTTTTGGATTCTGGATCCAGTTTATCATTATTTGATGCCACAGTATTCAGTATAATCAAATCGCAAATTAAATAAAAATTACTATCTAGGGCAGTAACAATTAAAACTTTAAATTCTAATTTACAATTTTCTGCTTGTGTTGAGTTATCTATCAGTTACTCTAGAAAGTCATTTAAACATACATTTTATTTAACTGATCTTTCCTCTTCCAAATTTGATATGTTATTAGGCTATGACTTTCTCAATAAATTTAATGTGATACTCGATCATAACATTATCACTGTAGTAATTAATTCTGAAACTATTCCTTTTCTTGAAAATACCTTTGATAGTAACGTGCAGTTTAACTCAACAAACTCTGCTTCACCTAACTTTCATTCTAATCTTACTAATAATGTTACTGACTTTAATGAAAATTTTGATAGTAAATCTGCTGATGGTAATATTGATGAGTATGATATGCATAATTCGTATCAACCTGTACCAAACAATGTATTATTTCTACCAAATGATTATTTGCTGAATAATAATGTGTATTCTGATGTGCATACTACTGATCCATGTATTGATGACAATTTTAATATGAATGATACTGCAAAGTGTTTCAATTTACAAAATGATATATGTGTTAAAGGTACTAATTACAAAAATGTTCCATCTGATGTGGTTATCCTGTGTGAAAAACCTGTGTTAGATTGTAAGAGCAGTCAGTATTTTAAACTTAAAACCCATACTAATCTTAAAGAAAGTTTATTTCAACCTATTAATACAACTCAGTTTGTGTGTCACCCATAACTACATAAATTTGAAAATGAACCGACTAGTAGAGTTCATAATACGCAAGAACCTATTTTAAATAATTTTTATATTTTCATTGAAAATAAAGGTGACAATCAACTTCATATGAACAAAGGTTCTATTACTGGCAATGCTAGTGATTTTGAACATCTTGACAAACCTAATGATAATGAATGTAATCTTGAAACTAATGTCGACTATGATTCGAATGAAAATTTTCAACATTTTGTTAATTTCATTTCTGCATCTCCTGAAATTTTAAGTAAGAGATAGGAAATGCTTTCTTATTCAGATTTTAAGTTAGATCATTTGTCGATAGAGCTAAAACAAAAATTTCTTAGTGTTTTATTAGAAATTATGCTTCTTTTTCTAAGGACTTGTCAACCTTAGGGCATACCGATAGAGTAAAACCTCATATTTCATTAAATCAAAATTTTCCTATTAGAACTCTCCGTTTTCCTATTCCTCAAACACTTCAGTAAACTTCTTTGGACCAGCTTAATGAAATGCAGAGTGCTGGTATTATTCAACGAGGGAATTGTGAGTGGAGATTATGGTTCGGAAGAAGTCACTCGATCCTTCTGCCCCTCCCACTTTTAGGCTAGCTTTAGATCTTCGTTTGCTAAATTCTGTTATAAAATCATCCTCCTATCCCCTCCCTAAAATTTCAACTATTATTTCTAACTTGTCAAAATTTAAATATTTTTCCACCCTCGATTTTAGCAATGCCTATTGGCAATTAGATCTCCCTGCAGATCTTCAAAAAGTCGTCGCTTTCACAACTCCCTTTGCTTCCTATTTTTCAAAACGCGTACCTTTTGGCCTTAAGACAGCGGCGAATACTTTTCAAAATCTAATTGACAATGTTTTAGAGCAGGTAAACCTGCCAGGTCTGTTTGCATACCAAGATGATTTGGTTATTGGTGCAAACTCATTTGAGGAATCTGTTGATAAAATTTCCAAATTGCTTGAGGTTATTTCTGAATTTAATTTAACTCTATCACCTCACAAATGCTCTTTTCACAACACGACAATTGACTTTCTTGGATTTCACATTGAAGATAATGCAATTTTTCCTATCAACAATAACATCATCAAGATAACTGCTTTCCCTGTGCCTACTTCTAAACAACAGGTTAAAAGATTTCTAGGAGTATGTGGATTCTACCGCACACTAATTTCAAATGTTGCTGCTCTTACACAACCACTAATTGATATCACCTCACCTAAAGTGAAATTTATTTGGTCACCTTAATTTAATGAATGATTTACTAAACTACAATCTATTTTTTTACTAAACCTTTTGTTAAATTACCTATGTGGGACCAAGATTTTTATTTAAATACAGATGTATCTAATCTTACAATCTCTGGTATTTTGATGCAGAAATTCAATGATCAAGTATTACCTGTGTCATATTTTAGTAAATTTCTGAATACTGCTCAGAAAAATTATCCTACTATTAAGAAGGAATTATTTGCATTGTACAAATCCATTATTGCTTTTAAGTTGTATTACTTGTATAACAGTACTTTCACAATGTTAACAGATAGTAAACCACTACTGAATTATAAACATACTTCCTCTCCTACTGACAATGTCACCAGATGGTTACTCGAGATGAGCGAGTATTCCATTATTTCTAAACATATTCCAGGAAAAATTAATGTGTTGGCAGACTATTTTTCACGCCTCACCTGTGACCCTCCTGCTCAAAATTTGTATACCAATCCTGAAATTATTAACAGTGAGCAAGTCCTACCCATAACTTATGTAAATGTTATTACTACTGACCCTTTTCCAAATACACCAGCTATTCCCATTAATATTGACCCTCCTCTGGAAATCTCCACTTCTACATTTTTGGCTGAGCAGAGTAAGGATTCAAAATTACTCAAAATTATTAACTGTCTAAATCAACCTCACTCTGGTAAACATTCTAAATTCACCGACTATTATATTCATAACTCTTCCAAATTATTATGCTGGGACAAATCTAAAATAAATACTAATGCTCACATTATTGTTGTCCCCCATTCATTAAAAATCAAAGCTCAAAATTTGTCATGTGTCTCATTTTGGCATAGAAAAGACATACGACTTTATAAAAGCTCATTATTTTTGGAAAGGCATGTATGTTGATACAGTAAATTTTGTTAAATCATGCCACCTTTGTTCGGTTCTTAAGCTTCATACTACTGTATCAGCACCCTTTCAGGCAAACCCTGTCCCTTCTTTACCTAACGAGGCAATTTCAATGGACATTCTTGGCCCCTTTAGAAATAATGCTTATGTTTTAACTTTTATCGACCAATTTTCGAGGCATTTAGAGCTTTTTCCTCTTGTTAAAATCACCACGAAGGCTGTTACTGAGTGTTTGCTAACATATATTTGTAAATTTGGGAGACCTTCTTTAATCTTAACAGATCTGGGTACCCAATTTACTTCCGAAGTTTATACTCACTTTAATCAATCTATTGGTATAAAGTTAAATCATACCACTGTGGGTAATCCAAAATCCAATTCCATTTGTGAAAGGACTAACCTTTCTGCTAAGACCACTATTAATTGTTTGCTTCAACAAAATGTACCATTTAAGCACGCTGTGTTAATTCATCAGCATTTGTATAACGGATCTCACCTTCTTCGACTGATTTTTATCCATACCTTTTACATTTTGGAAGAGAGCTAGCACTAATTTTTGATAATTTTAACTACACTAAGTCTTCTGGACAATTAGACAAACCACAGTATCTGAATAAGCTGCTTAAAAATTTGCATCACATCCAGCAAACAGCTTATCAGAATTTAAATGATAAACGCATCTTGCAAAACACCATGCAACATGAACATGCTAAATTAAGAGAACTATCTCCTGGTACTATTGTTTATGTTAAATCTAAAGACAGATTTAATAAAAGGTTTAATGGCCCTTATGAGGTTATCAAGCGTAACTCAGTTGTTACCTATTCAATAAGGTTACTGTCTAATCCTTATGCTCCTGTAACCAAAATTCTTATAGGTAGGCTACATGTTGCCCAGCTCGAAAAAATCATCTCAAGGGATCAACTAATAACCCTTTAACGTTAAATGTTTCTCCGCCTCATCAAAACAGGTACTTCTTGAAGTCAACCGTTATGCAGTGATTTTTCATTTAGGTTTCTGGTAGTGTGTTAGGAGACGTGTTAATATTCTACATTCTTTCTTTCCAATGCTGGCGTTGTAAAGAATATTTAAAATTTATTGGACACTGTTTTTCGTGTTTACTTAGGTTGTATTTGTTTGTATGTGTAATTCAAACTCCTAAATTATACTAAATGTCTAAACTGATTACTAATTCATCTTAATAATATTCCTGTATTAACTAAGTTATAGACTTAGAGCAATTCTACTGAAATTAATACCTTATATATTTAACAACTATTTGCAATTTTATACCTCAGTTCTGGTTAAAACTATGATACCTTATTTATTTTGTACCAGTATGTAATTACTTTGCAACATCATTTACAATTGAATAGAACTAGCAATTAACAAGATGTGAGTTATTAACATTTGTTAACAACAAATATAATTAACAACTGTATTCAAGTTATTGTGTTTATATCATGTTTATTTTTTCACTTATTAGTGTGATACACATTTTTTCCTTCAGTCATTAAGTTATCTTTGTCATTTTTGTTTAAATTTTTGTTGATATGAATATGTATGTACAATTCGGTGATTAAATTTGTGACATAGCAGACATGTAGACATTTACAGTTAGACAGTGACAATTTACTTTGACATGTAGACATTTACATATAGACAATGACAATTTACTTTGATAGATAGACATTAACATGTTAATTTTGGTAGAGTACATGAGCATTGATATTGGCATTGATAAACTTTAATGTTGACTTTTAAGGCATTGAGAAATATGTTATTGATAAATATTTGATTGGTATATTTTTATTAGTGTATATTTTGTTAGCCAGATAATATTGGTAATTTTTTTTAATTTTTGACAGAACAGTAACTACTATACAATCGAATGATAATTTTGTGTAATTAGAATTTTATGTTGTGATTTTATTAGAATTGTGAATTTATTGTGTACATTTTTCTTATACTTTGCAATTTGATAGCATGTAGATATAAATAACTAAAGGACAAACTATTTTGCTATATTCACTCATTTTGAATTTATTTTATTGTTTTGTACCGAACTGTTCATGAAACTTTGACAGATTGAGGTTATATTTTATGCATCTAATTAATTTTTTTTGGCTCACACTTTTTAAGCATGCATGCGCATAAACAACATTATGTTTATGTTTATTTATTTATATTTTAGCTATGAGCATATTAGCCGTATAGCAATTTTGTTGAGTGACATTTGTATTATTACCCTTTTGTGGAATTTTCTTATTTGATAAATCAAGTACCTTGCAAGATTTGAGTTCCCATATCTCTGGTAGATTAAGTTGACAATTCTTCGAATCATTAGTTTGTTTCGTGGAAATTCTTTTCAAACAAGTTACGAGTATTAACTTTGTGTTAGTCACTCTGTGTGTAGCAAGAATTTCCTTTTTGTTAATCAAGTACCTAGCAAGATTTCAGTTCCCATATCTCTGTCAGATTAAGTTGACAATGCTTAGGATCATTAGTTTGTTTCGTGGAAACTCTTTTCAGTCTAGTTACGAGTATTAATTTTGTGTTAGTAACTCTGTATCTAACAATATGATGCATACAATTTAATAATTACCTTTTATGAATGAATAAGCTATTAACAATTAAAGTTTCAGCAAAATGTCTGGAAACATAAGTGTATGAGATACAAATTACTGGCACTGTGTTGACTGGCACTGTGTGGCACTGTGTGGCACTGAGTGGCACTGAGTACTGAGTGAATTACTGGCACTGTGTGGCACTGAGTGTATCACTGTTTGTTGATATTGAATATGATCTTAAGATATGTAAACAACCATTAAATGTACAAGTCCTAATCTACAATGCATGTGTATATAGATATCTTATAATCTACAACATATATTCTACTTACACAAAAGTATATACATATATGTACTTTTGTGTACTATTTTTTTGTGATCACAGGTATTTGACTTCAAATGATATTTTGGCCATTATTATAATTTGTAACCAATTGTGTTATATCATGAATATTTGATACTTTTACTTGCCACATTAAGAAGTGGCCCTTGTGAAATTCATTTTCTTCCTTGGGCAGGGGGGAGAATCTGTAGCGTGGAATTTAACGCTACAGTTAATGTGTGCTAATTTTGCCCCAATTTAATCTAGAATTTATTTAATATCAGGAAATACTTTAATTCAATCACTTTGTCAAGCAATATTTTACGTTAACATGTGTGTTTCTAAGCCCTTCCTTTGAATTAAGGGTGGTCTTCCTTAACGACATCTTTGCTCATTCATGCACATCTGTGCGTAAATAGAATCAGCTCGATATTGTTGAAGAAACCATTACGGTTCTATTTTTCCCAGACAGAGGTTCTCTTTTTCCCAATTACAGTTTCCTGTTTACGGGCTAACAAACAGCGTACCATCTATCGAAATCCCTTTCGAAAGCAGTTAGTCATTTACGCGGCGCTAAAGGCTACGTATCCATAATACATGCCGTTTCACCTGCTGCCAAAGGCAGTACCGTTAATGGAATCTGTGCAGCTTCTGAGAAAACCGCTTTGGCGATAAATAGCCAAATTTTTGGTGAATTTCAAAAGTCGCCAGGTCTAAGCTGCTTAGCCAATCACCGCTTTTTAAATTTGCCGCGCCTTTACGTCATAGGCAGATTTTTGCAACTTTTCGCCTGTTATCGACCTTTTAACTTAATGCGCGTCCTGCATTCACACTAGGTAAGCTACGGCGCTTGGCATCTTGGCCCACGACTTTCGTGTAACCCTAGCTCCCACTACTGTCTGAGAAAGAACTTGGATACAGATCACGAGTTATTTCAAGATATATAGGTCGTGCCTTTTAGAAGCCCCTCCACAATGTGGCCCTTCTTGCCTAATTCTGTGAGGAGGCTATACCATTTTCTTTGTATGTATTTTTAGAGAACATGACGGTCATTTGTCTTCTAACTGAATTCACTATTATGTAAGAACTTCACTGAAGAAGTAACGGTATGCAGTGCAGTAATCTTGTAATACGTAAGGCCTAGTAATTAAAAGAATAAATTTGTTTCGACCTGGAAAAACTGAGTTAAGTGTAGTTAATTTGTTTGACTTAATATCTTTCCGGGATTGTAGACGACGGTGGATCTGCAAGTGGTTATCTACATTACTTCGCTGCCAATATTTCACGATCAATTGTCGGCAAACACGAACTGAAGAGTCCAGACTTCGAATGCATTTATCTTCATTACGTTACTGACTTGTTCGTAGATATGGTTTATGGAATTCCTGACAGTATCTCGGGAATTTCATCAGTTCCCTTGAGTTCCGGCTGGCAGATGTCCTAGATGCGGTGGACCTTCATCGAAGGGTGTATGATTAATTTTTTTAGGGAACGATTCACGCTTATTGACTGAGTACATCGTAGATGTATTCATCATAGACTTTTGCCCGTCATTTCCTTCTAAGAAAATTGGGTCGTCGATTTTCCGTTACAAACTAGCCTTCCCTTCCTTCTCCAGTACAGAATTGCCGCCGTTCCATTTTCTACCACTAAATATGGTGTCATTCTTCAATACAGAATTGGTGCCTTATTCCCATGTACCTATATATATATATATATATATATATATATATATATATATATATATATATATATATATATATATACTGCTGGCCACTGTAAATGCAACACCCTGAAGGAAACATGCAAATAACATGAAATTCTCAACATGCATTAGCGGAGGTGAGATATGCAAATGATTAGAATTTAAGCGCAGACGCACATCACGCGCGCCTGTGGCGCCACTTCAAAGAGCTATTTAAGAATTGGAGATTTAAAGTTCGGCAATTGTCTTTTACTTGTGGTTTTTTAACCCATTAGTGCCTAGCGTCCTTTTAAAAGGACGCTTACATAATAAGCTCTAAATCACTGAATTTTTTTATTTTTTTCGATGCAAATAGCACAATATCATGATAAAGTGTTGTATTTCTTAGTATCAATCAGTTGGTAGCACTACATTAATGTTCTATTTCTGCTTTGAGGGTCTAAAGTCAGAGTTAGTCATTTTTTAGGTTTTCAAAAGAGCGTCACACAAAAAGTAAGTTTATTTTATTGTTTTTCAATGTTACGAAAATATTTTATGCTGTTATCACAGTCAATACTATTTTCTTAAATATGTATTTTTCAAAATTGTTAAAATTATTTTTTAACACTGTTATATTTTCTTTTGCGTAGCGTTCTATATATAGGACGCTAGGCACGAATGGGTACATGTTTTTCTGATCTGTTCCGCTATACGAATGCGTCTTTTTTTCTCAATTTATGATGTTTTATTACTATAGAGAAAAGGAAATGCTATTTATTTTCAGAAAAATTAAGTTAAAAATAATTTTTATAAATAAAGATTATTGAGTATTCCTTATTTATGAAAATAATTTAAAAATAAATGTTCTGTTGATTAAGGAATGATTAAAAAAATTTCTTATTTAAGAGAAATATTAGCCTCTTGATAATGAAATGAACGTATTAACAAATTAGCCTCTTAAATACAAAAATTTTAATCAAAGGATGTGTTCTGTATTTAGAGATTTTAAAAGATAAAAATAAATTACGAAGTACATAAGTAATTGTCTGGATTTTTTAAAAATATGTGTATTTTAAATGTCTATAATTTAATAAATTTTAAGAATTTTGTCTTTAATCCAAATTATATTTGATCTAAATATACTGAAATGAGCAATCGATAAGTTTTAAAGCCCTTATTTATATTTTTGTTTTTATTTTAAGTTTGACTGTGGAGAGGCATTAGCTTTAATGGCAGAGTTATCTGATAATGATACATTCCATGAAGCGGATATTTATTTGGACCCACCATCTAATGAAGTTACCGATGACTGGCACTATACGGGTTAATAGAACTAAAAAATGTCCACTTGGAGATGTTAAATCTGTTAAAAAGAAGAGTAGGGGAAGTTTTGATTTTCAGAACAGCAAAAATTTTAAAATGGTTCGGTGGAATGACAATAGTGTCGTTACTTTGGCGTCTAACCATTATGGTATTGAACATGTAGCTCAGGCCAAACGCTGGTCGAATATTGATAAAAGATTCATAGAGATTGACCAACCGTATATTGTGTCTCAATATAATACATTTATGGGAGGTACCGATCAAATGGATCAAAATCTGGCACAATACCAGTGTTCCATACAGTCTAAAAAATGGTGGTGGCCTCTGTTTTTGTTTAGCTTAGAAGCATCAATCCAAAATGCGTGGCTATTGTACAGATTATGCCCTTCTAATGACTGTAACAGAGTGAATCTCCTCCACTTCAGAAGAGAAATCTGTCATACATATTTTTCTAAGTACAGTAAGAGACCAAATAACAGTCTGGCTGCAGGGAAACCAAAAGAAAATTTCAAAAAGAGTGTCTGGTGATGTCCGGTATGGCGGAAAATATAATTTAATCGTTGTGAATCCAAAACAGATAAGATGCGCCTACTGTGGCAAAAAATCCACAAGAAAATGCAATAAATGTTTAGTTGGATTGCATGATAAATGCTTTGAAATCTTTCGCACAAAATAGCTTGTATATAAATTGTGTAAAAGAAAAAAAATACTAGTAGCTTTTTTCATTATTTTGTATTTTAATAAGCCCCTTTTATATGTAAATTTAAATATAAAAGTGTGTAAAATTTATCATAAGACATAATTTATTAAATTTGTGCGTTTTAAGCTATTATTTTTGACATTTTCAGATTTTAAATTTGTTTTGATTTCTTTTAAATGATTAAAATACAATTTAAAAACCTTGTGTTTATTTTATTATGCATTTTTTTGCAGAGTTCCATTGGTTTCATGCGTTTATTTATCTAAAAACGGCATTAAAATCAATAGTTTTTGAAAATCTAAGGGTTGAAGTGTTTGTGTAAAACCTGTACCCTCCCGTACCTAGCGTCCTTTTTATAGCACGGTAACATTATTTTGAATAAAAATAAAAATTTTAATGCAGGAATTTTTTTATTATTTTTTCAGTTCATTTTGCACCTGTACGAACATA
This sequence comes from Dolomedes plantarius, assembly GCA_907164885.2. Taxonomy (NCBI): domain Eukaryota; kingdom Metazoa; phylum Arthropoda; class Arachnida; order Araneae; family Dolomedidae; genus Dolomedes; species Dolomedes plantarius. The sequence continues at coordinate 59,252,173 of OU015496.1, read as the reverse complement.
ATTAGGTAAAGAAAATTAAAGAATTCGATGTTGGGAATTAATGGGTTAAAAAAAAACGATCAATTATGCCTCGTCGAAAACAGCGATCATCTTTTGATCAAGTATCCGAGTTCGACAGAGGAAGGATAGTGACCTACCGAGATTGTGGATTATCTTTCAGGGAAATCGGTAGTCGTGTTGGACGAAACCAAAGAACTGTAATGAGGATATGTGATAGTTGGATGCAGGAGGGTACGACGCAACGGCGTGTTCGATCAAATCCACCTCAGCGCAACCACTTCACGTGATGACAGGCAAATTGTGCGCATAACAGTGACGGATCGCTCAGTCACATCACGAACCATAGCACAGCACATGCAGTCTGTAACGCATCATCCAGTGTTTGCGCGTACCATTCAACGCCGTTTACAGCAGAGTGGTCTGTCCGCAAGACGTCCATTGCTTTGTCTACCCTTGAGGCAGAACCACAGACGTCTCCGCCGCCAATGGTGTGATGACAGAAGGATGTGGACTGGAATGGGACAGAATGGAATGAAATTGTCTTTACTGACGAGTCACGCTTCTGTCTGCAACACCACGATGGTCGCATTCGAGTCTGGAGACACCGTGGAGAGAGGATGCTGAACAGTTGCGTTATGCACCGCCACACTGGTCCTGCATCGGGTATTATGATATGGGGCGGTATTGGATATCACTCTCGCTCACCTCTAGTACGCATTGCCGGTACTTTAAACAGCCATCGCTACATCTCCGAGGTGTTGGAGCCAGTTATCCTTCCTTACCTTCAGGGCTTGCCCACAGCCATATTTCTACAGGATAATGCGCGACCACACGTAGCACGCATTGTCCAACGGTTCTTCGTCAATCGCCAGATTGAATTGCTTCCCTGGCCGCCTCGCTCTCAGGATCTATCGCCGATAGAAAACATGTGGTCCATGGTTGCTCTACGATCGACCCAGATTCTATCCCCAGCTGCCACAGCAGATCAACTTTGGCAACGTGTGGAAGCTGCTTGGTCTGCTGTACCCCAAGAACTCATCCAAAGTCTCTTTGAATCAATACCGAGGCGTGTGGCAGCAGTGATCTCCGACAATGGCTGCTACTCTGGCTACTCATTTTGGCAGGAACCACACTTCACAGAAGTCTATAAATTTAATCATTTGATACTTGGTCAACATGTTATCAACAAAATGAATTTTGTTGTGATATCTCTTGACTTTCTTGGTGTTGCAATTTGGGTGGCCAGCATTGTATATATATATATGTATATGTATATATATATATATATATATATATATATATATATATATATATATATATATATATATATATATATATATATATATATATATATATATATAATATATATATATATATATATATATATATATATATATATATATATATATATATATATATATATATATATATATACTTACTTTCTCTGTTTTCCACAGAGATGTTCTTAACCTGTTCATAAAAACCACTGCAATTTCTTTCTAACAAAGTTAAAATGGATTTAAAAAAATAATAGGGAAATCCCTTATCTCTTGCAACTAGTAGGAATTTATTGATTTTATAGTCCAATTGTTCTTGATTTGAATGTAATCTTGTGCATCTAACCATGTAGTTTAAAATTATGTTGCGTTTGATGTTTTTATGTACAGCACTATTCCAAGACATAATACGAATGGTGTTAAATGTATAATTATCACTTTTGTCGTATAATTTATATGCAATGTTTTGTTTTTTATCTATATAAAGGGTTAGATCTAGAAATGGAATTCCGCCTGTGTTGCCACGCTTGGTTTCCACAAGTTTTAAACCCCTAGGGTAAAAATCCAAATCTAATGAATTAAAATTGTTATTAAAACACACGAGAATGTCGTCAACATACCTAAATTAACAATTTCATTCAGCAACATAACACCCTTTTCATAGTGGTGTAAATAAATGTCAGCCATAGCAGAAGAGCAACCTCCCCCCATAGGCACACCATGTATCTGTTGATAAAAATTATCCCCATTGTACAAAACAGTTTCACATAATACGATGTCTAATAGAGCTCTAAATTTGTTCAAAGATATAAATTATTTTAAGTCATAAGGTTCATATAGCCCGATAATAATATCGTAGAGGTCCTTTAGGTTTATAGAGTTAAATAAATCTTCAAAATCAAAACTTTTTATGTCTTTGATATCACCAGTACCCTTCAACTGTTTTACTACTGTATAACTGTTTTTAATAAAATAAACACCTTCAGAAATGAGACTTTTTATAACTGTATTAAGTATCGGTTTGGTATACTGGAAGCTGTTGTAAAGTTTTACATTTTTTATGGGAAAACATGCCATGTTTTTTTCAATAAATTTTTTAAAAGGTACACTGTCAAAACGTTTATTTGCGTATTCGGTTATGCAATATAATTTCGTAACACTAGCTATCATACTGTCATTTAGTACAACATTACAACTACTGCACTTAATAGGATCTAAAATGATTGGGATAAAATGTTTATTAGTTTTGATGTGATTGTTAAAGCATTATTTTTACAATAACGCCAAAAATCCTGTAGCCAAGATTTTTTAACGCTGAAAATAAAGCTACTTAACCATTTGATGGGATAGTTAGGCTTTTCATCTAATGTTCTACATATATTATTAAAATGTGTAATATATTGTTGAAAAATTAATTTTCTTTTATGACTTCCCCTTTGTTAACGTTTCAGTTTTTTATCTAAAGTAACGTTGTGTCTGACTACATTGCACATAATGCTGGGGTTAGAAGACTTATCAATAAAATGCCAATTATAATTTTTTTCATATAGGTTGGTGTTTAATCCATATGGATATATGGTTTTATAAGCGCTTATGTGTCTACTCTCCCACCATATACGTGTATATTTTTCTGGTACAATATCTATCACAGATACAATTATATTTTCGATGCCATGATTTTTAAAATGGGAAATTTCTAGAGTGTTTTCTTCAACACTATCATTGCAAGATCTATATACATTACTCCGATGTTGGTTTAGACGTATGTTTAATGTATTTTGAGTTTGTCCAATATAAGACATATTGCATACACTACAAGTAATCATATATATGCAATTTTAGACTTTACAAAAGGTTTTATACGCTATTTTTCCTCCTATTTGACATATATATATATATATATATATATATATATATATATATATATATATATATGTGTGTGTGTGTGTGTGTGTGTGTATACATCATTGAAATTAAGGAATCATTATCTCAGAGGCTAATGAGGAACAGTTTTAATTGTGTTGAACGCGCTCAGGATCGATGATGTGAATTAGATTTTCTTATTAAGATAATGTGAATTAGATATCGATGCAAAGATATATATTCAGTGAGTTAATAAACATAGCAATCAAGGAAATTCGTGTAAAACAACTTCGTTTCCAGTCATGTGGGAGTTACTTGATTAGATAAAATTCGAAATACTTATTTGATTCTCATAATTTGATAGAATTCCCTCACTTAACTTTTACTTTGCAGGATACAAAAATATACATTAAATACTAATTTTAGGAAATTCAGTCTATATTTAAGTAAATTTATTAAAGGAGAAAATTTTATTTTTCATTTATCAAAAATGATTAAATTCATTTAAATAAAGTGATTATGTAAATGATGTTACATAAATTTCATTTAAATAAATTTGCAATAAAGTGAATTAAATAATTCATATATTTAGAAAATTTAGAGTTTGTTCATTGTTTTCTTAGAGATTTAAATACTTTGGCTGTAATTTTTATCTTCTGCGTGTTGTCCTTAATCTGTATTATTTCATAATTTTTACTGTTTCCCCATAAGAAAAGGCTAATATGTTTTTCATATTACATGCAATATTTCGATCTATTTTATTATTTTCCGTTTCCCTGTAAGAAAGACTAATTTGTTACTGAAATTACATGCTATATTTCGAGCTATTTTATTATTTTTACGTTTCCTTATAAGAAGTGACTAATTTGTTATTGATATTACATGCAATATTTCGATCTATTTTATTATTTTTTCCGTTTCCCTATAAGAAGAGACTAATTTGTTATTGATATTACATGCAATATTTCGAGCTATTTTAGTATTTTTTCTGCTTCCTCGTAATAAGAGTCTAATATGTTATTGATACATGCTATATAACATTAATATTACATACAATATTTCGATTATTTTATTATTTTCCTGTTTCCGCATGAAAAGAAATTAATATTTTATTGATATTACATACAGTATTTTGAGGCATTTTATTATTTTTTCTGTTTTCCCATAAGAAGTTTCTAATATGTTAATGATATTACAAGCAATATTTTGATTTATTTCATTATTTTTTCTGTTTCTCCATAAGAAGTGACAAATTAGTTATTAAAGTTACTTGCAATATTTCGGTCTAATTTATTATTTTCCCTGTGCCCTCATAAGATGTGTCTAATATGTTATTGATATTACATGCAATACTTCGATCTCAAATAGTAATATTTTCCCATTATATCCAAGATCAAGTAAAACATACCACACTACTGCATAAAAATATCTTGCACCCATTAAAATATGATAATAAATTTGTAAATCATACTGTTTCTTATCGAAATGATATGTTCATGGAGACGAGATTTCTCATTTAATAAACGTAATTAGTTTCAACAAACAATTATGTAAACATTTATTTCATTTAAAACATAATCAGCAGCTTGTATTGTTTTGTGTTATATATTTCAGTACAGCAAGTGTATCGTGTTAAGCAGCAATTTTTCCGCAAAGCAAAAATTAAACGAAACTCATTAATCCAGAAACATCTTTTCTCTTTTTATAAATGATTTCTGGCAAAGTTAGCTAATAAGTAAATACCGAAAGAAAAGTTTATTTGGCGAAGTAATTGATTACAAGGAATTAATCGTATTATTTTATAAGGACTGTTACGCCTTAATTGGGTTACAAATCTTCCGTTTCGGTTCCCCGAATTTAATTACTCTATATTACCTGTAATTGTGGTGAATTTTGTTTTACAAATTGCATTTCGAGTACATCATTTTTGTGGATTTCGTTTGGAATGGTGATAAATACCAGCAAATTTTTCTGACACTTCCTTTTAAAGAATATTTCAAATATAAAGAATACACTTTCGTGATAGTATAATTTTATTTCTTTGATAATACAACATTGTGAAAACTGTGATATCTTATTTATTTAAACAGTCTTTTTCATTCCTTGCACTTAAGACAGAAATTTTATACATTTATTGATGATAGGTTGAAAATTAGCAAATGCATTGCAATTTTTGTAAATGGTCATTTCAATTTATTAATGTTTGTAAACTGATAGTTTGACATCTACATGATAAAAAATATTACTTCTTAGCAAATTTCATCTTGCTATTTTTCGAAGTTAAATTAATAATTATGATGTCCTGATTACAGTAATTTATTCATTTTATATATTTAAAATGCAAAAAATAATTATTTATTTATTTAATTTAATTTAAGTTTTATTTTTACTTCTCATTTTTTATTTATTTTTTTAATTACAATAATGGTATTTTTATTATTTTAGGAGAAATTTAGAAATTTGTTTTTAAACTGTTAACTTCCCCCACACTCTTTGTATGAAATCGTTACCAATAAAGAAATATCGTGATGTCACTTTTTGTAAGTTTTAATATTTTTTTTCTCTCTTTTTGTCAGTACAAATAAAATCTGATTTAAAATTTAGCCTTTTTTTAAGAAACTGAAGCTGATGCAAACATCTTAATAGAAGTGTGATAAGTGTCAGTGAAATAAAGGGGATTTCTTGTGTGTTAGTTCCTAATACACATTTTACTAGTACATGAAATGTCTTTGGAAAGCCAAAATTCTCGAGCTATATTTTCGTGCCGAGCAGAGTTCTTTAAGTATCTACAACAATGTAAGGCAGTGAAATAAATTGAATGTTAGATTTAGTCAAATAGCTTCACACAAATCTTCTTAAAGAATTTGCTTTAAGCAGAATTCTTAAATTTGCTTTCTGACCAGATTCCTTTCAAATGTAAAGTCCAACCAGAAGATGTTTAGATTATTTTGCACTATGTCACAGAAGTACAATTATAAATCTTCACCAAAATTTTACTTATACTGTATTCAGGGATGTATATCTAAGAAACATTTTGACCCCAATTTATAAAACCAAAATGATGCACTTAAATCAGCTTACCGGAACAAGGTAATCTACCTACGTTCGGAGTACTTTTTTGGGAAAATATACAATTTTGATTAAATAGGTAAATTCTTTGTTCATATGTTATATACAATCAGGAAAATAGATATAATTCTATTAAGATTTTTAGATTTTATATCATAAAATTTTTTATATGATAGCAAAATTGATGGTTTTCTCCAAGCACCGTACACTTAATCTAAATAAATATATTATAGTTTCCTTTATACTGTATACTATTGTGACTTTTACAAGTATTATTAACTAAAATTTTTGGCAAAATTCAAAAACATCACTGAAATATATCAAAATATGTAGAAATACAAAGTTTTTAAAAGCCATTAATTTTTTATGTACCTGCAAAATCATTAAATTAACACATGAAACGTAGCCTTTATTTCAAAAAATAGTAGTTTTCAATTCACTGTTTCAAACTGTCATATAAATGTATATAAAGCTTTTTATGCAGTTAGATTTCCAGTACGCAAAAATGACTGAAAAAAGTAGTTTTCAAGAAATCCATTTAAATATTTTACTTGATGTCTTTTAAGAATAAATTCTGCTTTATTTAATTGGTCATATCTTGTCTATCCAATAATTATACGGATAAGAGTAAAACAGTTTTAGAATCGTAAAAGACAGCTTTTTCAAATGAAACAAAAAAAATTTCGAAAACTTTCACCAAAACAGTCATTTCAACGTTGGCAGATGACTAAATATGTATTTATACATTGAAAACACTTAGATGCACCGTATCATTTATACACCCCGAGAAAATGTGACACGCCAAAAAGGAACTAGCGAAGTATACTTTCCATAAATGTCTCAATATTTTTGTGTTATACCATAATTATTTTAATGATTTTAATAAAACCAATGTGATTGAAAGTTCCTAACAAAATAATAATACATGTGCCACCAACTTATCTTAGAGTTTTAGGGGATTATGTTGTACTTTTATTTGAATAAATGCCTGCAAAAAATATCTTGAGGATGTATAAAATCCAATACAAATTATACATACGTACAGGGTAGAATTCACCATTAGGCGTTCTTGCCGTAAATAAAAGGCCTCGCGCATACAAAGAGCATAGTATAATATTACTTGTTTTGCAAAAATTTAGTGATACTTTCCATGGCTGTCAAAAACAGTTAATTTTGCTACAAACATTTCTCAAGAAATGTCTGCAATCTTAAGCTATGATGACTGTAATAGTCGAAGATTTTTCAAATGATATTAAAGATACATTTCATTCTAACTAAATTTTCTTCATTAAAACATAAATGCAGAGAAGCAATCTAAAATGATTTGTTTGACATGTCGACTCTAATAACCCAATTTTTTTCCTTTTCAGACCCCTTCTTTGAATGTATCCGTAATAGCGTTATTTTGCATCACTTTAAGAGTCTGAAAATGAAAAGATAGGAAGGATTAAAATGAGGGTAGTTTAGAAACAAAACCGACAGTTCATTATAATCAAAATGAGGCATTTTTGCAGTAACTACATGTAATCCATATTTGTATTTAAAACATATAATCAAAGAGATAAAAAATAATCATATATACAATTTAAAATATGACTCAAGGTATCAGTATAAAAATTACAAAATTTCTCCTGTTTTCATACATTTATTATGCAAAATTAAAAACTATAGCAATACTTCAATATCAACATTTACTCTGTATTCAAACTTAAAAGGTTTGTCCGTAATTACGATCTACTGTATCCGATGTAAAGAGAGTTTGCTAATATTTTCTTTACATTAGTTTTAACTTGAAGAGGCTATCTCATTCATGCATTCTCAAACAGAAAACAAATACAGTTTAATTATGGCTCGCACATCATACTCACACGTCTCTAAAGTGATGCTTTTCAAAGATGCTTGATGTTCTACCGCGAGCATATTTGGCCGGGATATTTTTATCTTTTCGAGCAATTTCACTTTCTCATTCTAAGCTTTGTTTCAGTGTTTTCAAAAGGAATGTAATCTGCACTGAAGACGTTCAGAGGAATGAAGAGAAATTAAAATTTCAGTTTAAAAATAATGCGACTCAAATTTTACCTTTCAAATCTTTTGAATTTGCTGGAGATTCTACACACTGTCCAAGTCCCATTAATTTTAGAGTTGAAATTAACAATTTTATAACTCTCCTTTTGACTTCAAAAGGAATAAACTTTGTACTGGTAAGTGCAGGTAAATGGAAACATATGTATGGTTATATAGCTTATTATAAAAATAAGACATTTCTTGGATTGGGAAAAAGTATATATATATATATATATATATATATATATATATATATATATATATATATATATATATATATGTACAGTCGAACCTCTATATATCGAAGTAGTAAAATGCCGGAAAAAAATTCGATATATAGAAATTTCGATATATAGAATTGATCTTAGTTTTATCATAATTCTCCTAAAACATTAAAATTAAAGCTAATTTTCTATATACGAAAGTCCTTTTCCAATTTATATGCGAATCACATTAAATGAAAGTTACTCATAATAACTAAAATTCAATGAATGTGAAAGATTTATTGAGTACTATATACCTTTTATAAAAACAATAATCCATACAGTGGTTACAGTGATCACAGTTACATTCTTTTAAAAAAAAACGAGGAATATCTTGCTGAACACCCAGTTTTGCGGAAAGTTCATCAAAGAAATGCTCGCATTTATTCAGTCCATTAAAAACTTCATCAGGGACATTTTCCACGAATTGAAGTAAACGAAGTATTGCTTCAAACTCCAAAAATTGGGAGATTTTATTCTAAAGTGTAATAAAATATCCCAATACGTCGTGAAAAAAATTTCGATATACAGAGATTTTTTCGATATATAGAAACAGTTTTTCTATGTAATGAACATGGAGATTTGCTAACAGTTCGATATATAGAAAATTTCGATATAGGGAAGTTTGATATATGGAGGTTCGACTGTATATGTTTGCGCGCGTGTGTGTGTGCTCGTGTTCCTAAAAAAAAGATGTGTAACAATGTTAGCTGAATGGTTAATGACTAAATAGGATTCGAAATGTTATTATTTACATTATTCAAATTAGTGTGCTGTATTGAAATTTTTATTTTTTAATGAAATTCATCACTGAAGTATTCTGAAATAGTTAAATCTTTTCTAACGCTCTTTTTCTCTTTATCGTCCATTCTCTTTATAGTAATATTATCAAATCCCTATGTTAATGAAGTTCTAAAGAGAATATAACTTAGAGATATTTCACCTCTTGACAAGCGTATCAAAAATCAGATTTTTTAGAAATTTAAAAACTTATCTCTGCACTTTTGGTCTTTCAATAACGTCCAGTTTGAAACCTGAAGCAGAATTACATAATACCCCGTGTATGCCATTATATAAGATACTTTCAAATAAAAAAAAAATGTGTATAATTATTTTATTACAGCAAATTTATTGATGTTACGATATTAGTAAATATCTACCTGGATAAATTCGGTAGTATATTTCATGTTTAAAACAAAATGGAAAGGAAGATAGAGTAAAATAAATTATATTATATGATGAAATCAACTAGAACAGAATATTGTAATAGAATTTCGAAAATACATTCCCATTTTCGTTTAACGTATGGAAAAAAAGAAATTTTCAACTATAAATTATTTTTTTTATATTTTGTTTCTACTCGTAATTCAAAACTAAATGTTGAGAGAATTTTCTCTTTGTAACTTTGTATTTATAATCCTTATACAAAATTTCAAATAATTATAAGATTCATTGCATATTCCTGATATATATATATATATATATATTTATATGTATGTATATATATATATATATATATATATATATATATATATATACATATATATACATATATATATATATATATATATATATATATATATATATATATATATATATATATATATATATATATATATATATATATATATATATATATATATATATAATATATATATATATATATATATATATATATATATATATATATATATATATATATATATATATATATATATATATATATATATATATATATATATATATTATTAATAAAAGCGAATGTTTGCAAGCGTGTGTGTGTGTGTGCGGCCCCCAGGCGAATCTGTGAAACTTACAGCCGTGAAATTTGGCACACGGGTAGTGAAGAGTCTGTATATGTGCACCTCGAAGCCCGAATTTTAAATTTTATTACCGTTAATATATTTATTGTATTATTTTAGTCCTTTTTGTTAAAAAACATATGTTAAAATCTGAATGCTTCAAAGGAAATATATTTTTCAAAATAATAATTTTAAAGTATTTACATTCAAATCCTTTTAACTTCGATACTCCTCATGGTTCCAATTCTTTAGAAATTTGTATAACTTATAGATTTGGTTATGCATTATTGGTACTATAGTTTTTTGCAGTAAATGTCTTAAACTGAGAACAATATCCACCCTCCTGGAAATAATATTTAATATGTAATAACTATTTTTTTTTTACATTATAATATACCTAACTGGTTTAATATTGTCAAATGATTAATATATTTCATTTTAATGTAACTAAATATAGTCTAATTTTTTATATTACTTTCACTTTTCATTTACATAAATTCAAGTTGAATACATTTAAAATTAATGCATCTTCCCCTCAAAAAAAGAGGAGAATAGAATAAACAAACTGAAAAACTTTGCTCACCATATTTATATTTATAAAAAAAACCCTTAATTTACCAATAATTTTTTTTGTTAATTTGATTTTAAAAAGAATCATATTTTTTAATTTCTTAATCTCACATATACCATACAATATTTATGTTTAACCATACTTTGCTCTTACGTTTAGCTTCATATCTATATTTTGACCCTTTCAACATAAGGATTATATTAATCAATGTGTGAAAAATAACAGGTTCGGTTATATTAGTTATTTGAAAATAGCTGATCTTGTATTTATGGTGCTTGGAGCCCTAATTGCAGATTTCTATTATTTTTTACGTTTGTCAGTGGCTTCTACCTATACTTTAATTTTTTTCTTTTATAAAGAATCTTGCATTTATAGTGCGTGGAACTCTTTCATATTTCTATTAATTTTTTTGCTTGTCAATGCCTTCTAGCTATACTTTAATATTTTTGCTACAAAATCTTGCATTTATGGAGACATTTTTTAGGCAGATATTAATTATGGAGATGTTTATTATTACAGAATCTTGCATTTATGGTATGTGGAGCCATAATTGCAGATTTTTATCAATTTTTACGTTTGTCAGGGTCTATTACCTATACTTTAATACAGGGGTGTCCAGCCCGCGGGCCACATGCGGCCCAAAGCAAGTGTTAGTGCGGCCCAGAGAGAGAGAGAGCTCAAAGCAAAAAAAAAATATATATATTAATAGCCTGCCTTGATATAAAAAGTAATGCGGAAAGGGAAAACAATGGACCATGTTATGTAAATCATCTTCAAAATGGGGAATTTTATGAAGGCTTGGGGATTGAATCATTTCCCGTTTGAGGAATGTCTTAAAAGCTTGGATGCTGAATATGACGATACTTTTAAGAATTAAGGTAGCTCAGTGGAGAGAATTTTAAACAGGTTTTATAGCATACTTGATGATATCAAATTGTTTATGACATTGAAAAGTAAATTGTGCCAGAACTTTACGATAACTGGCTTGTAGATTTAGCAGATTTTGAAAGATCTGAATGTCCATTTAAATGACTCAAACACCCGTCACTTCCTGAATTTTACTTCAGTGTAAAATCCATGAAGTTTAAATTATGGCAAGCCAGATTAAATGTCAAAAATGTTTTGCATTTCGAGATGCTGACCAAGCACAATTCTAAAAATATTATAAAATACGCAGCCTTACTTTCCGATTTAGTACAAGAATTTAAAATTGATTTCAGGACTTTTGGGAATATAAACAATTGTTTTTTGCGTGTTTTCTACTTTATTTACAGTCAGTATAGATATAATGCTATCAAATTGTCAAATGAATGCATAGAGTTACAATCTGACATCTAATTTAAAGAGAAATTCAATCGAGTCTCTTTGTTGTACTCATAAATCATACCTGCCCAGATCACTGCATAGTCACGGGTCATATGCAAGGTCCTTCACTGCATAGTGAAGCGTTATTCTGGTCATCAACGTTTGGAAGCACGCACATCTGTGAGCAACTATTTTCAAGAGTGAAGCACACTAAGAGTCAAATTAGAACTAAAATATCGGATGAACATCTTAACAACACCATGAGACCTATAGTTATCTTTTTAATTATAAATAAAATTTATAATGAAATAAATACATATGTTAACTATACATTATACTTATTTTACTCATCAACAATTTTTAATGTTAGGTATATTTTTGTGTAACAATTCGTATTCTTTCAATGTGGCCCAAGGAAGCTAAAAGGTTGGACACCCCAGCTTTAATACTTTATTTTTTTGTTGTTGAATTATTTACATTTTACTTAAATTCAATTCAAGCAATTCTTTATTTATACTGTGTTTAATTTTTCATGCAGAGTTCATAAGGCAAAAGAAAATTTGACATTTTTAATTTTCAGCTTTTAGTGGTACAATGATGAAAGGCTGAATCTATCTAAATTATGTGATGTGTATAACATTTCACAGTTTTTAAAAATTTTATTTATGCTGTGTTTACTTTATTGGATAATTTTGAAGGGAAGTGAATTTTGTAGTTATTTGGTGTTATTTAAAGTTAATTTTCTAATATTACTCCTTTTGTTTTCTTTTTTTCATTAATCATCTTTTACTGGGTTAATTCCCAGTATACGGATTACCGTTGTAACTCTTTGGAATATTTCTTTGATAGTTAGAGAATATTGTTATCTTGTAGTTATTTGGTATTATTTAAAGTTAATTTTCTAATATTACTTCTTTTGTTTTAATTTTTTCATTAATCATTTATTACTGGGTTAGTTCCCAGTTTACGGATTACCCTTGAAACTTTCTGTTTGGAATATTTCTGTGATATAATTGTGTTAAGCTTTGATTTTAGCTTTGATTACTGCTATTCCATGATTGCTGAAGGGAGCGGGTCCTTAAACTGACCGGCTAGACGGGCAAAGCACGGCTAAATAAATTTGACATTTTTACTTTTCAGATTTTAGTGCTACAATGATGAAAGGCTGAAATTCTGAGATGTGTATAACATTTCAATAATATTTTTTTCTCTTTTATTTATACTGTGTTAATTTTTACGTAAATTGATTTTGGTTAACAAACATTCTTAAAATTCCGGGCATTGCTGGGTACTGCAGCTAGTATATATATATATATATATATATATATATATATATATATATATATATATATATATATATATATATATATATATATATATATTTGTTTATATATGTATGTACAAAAATATATTTTCTTAAATCCATTTATCATTAGTGATGTGAAGAATTACAAAAAGTTCTCGGCTACTTGTCTAACATGAAGTAAACTCGATTATAGACATTACTCTAGGGTCAAAATCTCTTTCCACTTCTTCTCTTTGTGTATTAACTAATCTTTAACATTGGCTTAAAATTCAAAGGGAAAGGATGTGCTTAGTCTGAAAATAGTCTTTTCTAATTACAGTGTCCCCTGCTTTGCAAAGGAATAGAGAGATGAATAAGAGTTTAGTCATTTCGGTGAATAGGATTTGAAATATGAATTTCTGAAATTGTGCTTCACCTTTCAGGGAAAGAGCATTCTCTAAATGAAAATGAATTTTTCTATTTGCGATTAAGCTATATTTTAGATATGCTGAACGAATTACTGTAAAAATGTTACCCCAAAAACATTATTAAAACAGTATTAAAACAGTTTCAGCCTCAATGTAAGTTTTAATTATTCCTTTCATGCAAAAATCAATTTGTACAACATATTTAAGATATATATTTATTATTATTGAAGTATAATTATTCAAATCATGACTCGTTGGATACTGGGGCGCCTAACAAACTGTATGAGTACAAGTAGACTGTATGAGTACACTTGAACAAGCTGTATGAGTTCTAGTGATATTTTTTTTTTGGCTCATGGAAGAATAGATTTGTGTAGTGTATTTAGAATAGTTCCCTATTCCTATTGAAGTATAATTATTCAAGTGAAGACTTATGTGGATATTATGCGGTCTATCAGACTATAACGATACATGTAGATATGAATTATGGTACTATGGAATATGGTGCTGTATAAGGATTATATATTTGGTGGATGAATCAATTTGTATAGCATATTTAACACTAGAAAGACGGCTGCCGTCATTTTGACGGTTTCGGACATACTATTGAGTGCTATGTCTGTATTTATGTCCTGAGGCTTTTGAAATTTTATGACTTTGTCTAATTTTTACGGGAAATATGCACACACATCTACAAAATTTTATTCCATAGTAAAGAGGGGGAGACCATGTGTTATATACCCATTAAGACAGAAAGCCGTCACTTTGACGACAATGTAGAAAACAGGCAGAAATCTTTAAAATAATACAGGAAATATGCTAGTTACTTTTTGTCTCTTCCCCCTTTTGCAAATAACGGAATTATTAGCTCTTCGGAAATATTTGTGTTGAAAAATAACGACTGCACAAACCATGCATATATTTTTACGGATAAACGATACCAAGTTGTCAGCTCAGTCTAGCTGCATAAAAATATGTCTAAATATATATTAATTTATTATATATTGGTATGAAATAGTTCAAAATTTAAAGTTACTTTTGTGCTCTCTTTTAAATGTGCTTTCTTTTAAAAAATTAATCATTTTAAAAACCATTAAATATTTTAAAATATTGATTTTATTTTTAACCGTCAAAATGACGGTGTTCAGTCTCTTTAGTACGAAAAAAATTCCCGTCTTTCTATTGATAAGCTACTTCTTTGTTGCTATTGAAATATAATTATTCAAATTAAGTCTATGTGGTGTGATCTATCAGATTATATCAACACGCAGAATATAAGGAGACTTGGAAAACTGTTTAAATGTACATATCAATATGTTTCATAAACATTTAATTCTCTATGTATCTAATAAAAAGTTTCTCTATTTGGTTTCCATTTTATGTTGCATTAACAAAAGTAATCCCCCCCCCCATTACCCTCATTTCTTCTCTTAAATAAATCAAAGCGATTATTTGTACTTAAAAATGCATCTGAGTGTATTCGGAGGGATGTTATTGCAAACATTTTGTTTAATTACCATGTTTTTATTAACTCGCTTTCTTGTTTGTTTGTTTGTGTGTGTGTTTGTCCCGTACAAATCTTGCAATTGATTTTTAACTAACTTCCCGACTAGCTAGACACTTGAAACTTTTAGAATAGCTCGGAACCCGATGACAGCGCATTATTTTAATACTTTTAGCCATCTTTAATCAGAATTAAATTCATTTTTAGTTAATTTTGTTTTGTAGACTGGTGCAGCCATCTATCGGCCGGGACGGAAATGAAAAGTTAAACGCAAGTTAACTTCCAATTATTTTCAGTTTCTTTTAACTTGATGGGATAATTAATCAAAAAGCTTTTAAAAAAGCATTTATTAATACATAAAAATGTCAAGTTTATATGATTCAACAGAAAATTTTAAAACATAGTATATAAAAAGTTCTTTTTATCTTGTAGTTATTTTGCTTTATTTATTTATTTACTCTAAACAATGGCATATTTCGAGCAGGCCATCTTAATTTTATATTATCAGTGATTAGCTGAATATGACGAAAATTCCCAGCACTACAGTCATTCTATCTGCGTTTAAACGCATTTGAAAAAATTTTAAATGTAGTTTAAAATATGAGTATCTAGATATTGTTATATATTGTATAAACTGCAGTAACAAATAAAAGTATAAAGTAGCTCCTGTGTCTCAAAAATTATAGAACAAGCTATACATAATCCTTTAATGTGCTTTTTTTTAATAAATTTAGAAAAGAGCATGGATTCTTAAAATTAATTTAACGTATTTCGCATATTTAAAATGCTTAGCATTCAAAATATTATTTTCTATATATATTTGTATAAATTTTAATGCTAAATTATCACTAGAAAAATGTAATAAAGGGAAAATGGAAGTAACGCAATGAAAGAAAAATTGCTAACTACTGATAATATTTGCTCTAAATACCAATAAACTTTAAAAAAAATCAATCATTTATATTATATTTATTTTCTATGGTAAATATACCTCTATTCACACATGTTTGTGAAATACTGAGAAATTGATTTTCGTGTCCAACTTATATGTTGGCAATACCCGTTTTATATAACCAACGGAAATTTCAATATATGCTATATTCAAGAAGATCACTGAGCAATATAGAAAACTTTTAAAAATTTCACAAGTTTAATTATGGTATAAAAGGCTAAACTTTTCTTTATAAAATATAAATACTAATCAAAATAAATTATTGATATCTATGGAATAACAGAGAGCTGAAATTTTTATCTATGCTTGCCAAAATTTTCAAAAAAATGTTTTTCATTTGAAGTTAAAATTTGAACGCTGAAGGTCATTAATTAGAGTCCTATAAACGTATGAATAATTTAAAACATTAATTAATTTGTAAATATTTTGACTATCTATTTAAATAACCAGTCCAGTACAAATAAGTACCCAACTAAACCTTATTATGTCTTATTTTATGCTCTTACAGATGGTCTGTATCAATTCAATATAAATCTACTCTCCGCATTTATATCCAATAAGCACCCCAAATATCTTCCAAAGTTCAAAGAAAGCAGATGATAAAAACAACTTCAAAATATTCCCCTTTACTGGAGCCTCTACTGGAAATGTTTCGAGTTCCTGCTTCTGCCTATTAAGCGGACGATGATAGTGGGTTAGGAAACAAGGAGAATGAAGGCGCGTTGCTTGGAAACAAGTAATCTCTTCCAATTACCACTGAGGAAAATAAGACTACCACTCTTCTTGTATTTTCTCTCTGGCTTTGAGAACGGAATTGACAGAAGATTATGAGGTTAGAGAGTGCAACGAATAATAATAGAAACAGAGTAGTTTGCTAAAATTTTATCTAATCATTTCAAGGGAAATTGCTTCTGTAGAATATGTTATTTTATGTGTAAGTGGCAAAAAGGCTCTTACTACTCAAGGAAAGTTTCCTGCATATTATACATGTAATATAACTTAATATGTTGACTTAAGTTTTTAACTATTTTGCTTATTATCAATATTCTTCACATTTCCAGGTTTGGGAGGACATTACTTATATAGACATGGAAATTCAAGTTGTAAGGAAAATCAAGTTGTAAGGAAAGTGACTTCTTTGATTGCATTATGCTCTTTCTTCATATGATTGTTATGATTTATGTAACATTCTGTGAAGATGTTTTAAATTCTAAAAAATGAAAGCTTAATTGTTTCAAAATTATATTCTCACTTCAGTTTTCCACATGTGTGTTTTAGTTTAAGTGGAAATATGCAAATAACAAAAAAAAATATTGTGCCGTGATTGAAAGAAAATGCATAATTTCATTATGGGCCTCTCTACCATTCCTTTCATTGTGTCCTTTGTGGATTTTCCATTTGCACATCACATTTCTTCAGTGATCTTAATCACCAACTAGTAGTTGGTACCCATCAAAACATGACGGCTAGATAGTAAATAAATACACAAATACACAATTTATACTCAACAAAGCATTGCCAAATGTTGAAAATCTTAATAATGCGCGGAAACAAATTAATGTGTTTTAGCGGACTTGTGCTTAGTGAGTATGTAAAGCCAGATTTAAAAATGTCCCTGAGCATGCGCAGAAAGCATTTTTTTTTTACTGTAAATTATCGATAACTAAACAGCGCGAAATAAACAATTTCCATCAGGTTTAATCTTATATTTCACAAACATAATTATCATAAAAATAAAAATGGCAGAGAGATCTACAGAGACTTCCTCGGAATAAATGTGTTTATATGTCACTGAGCATGCGCAGACACAGTGAGTTTCTAAAGCCAAATTTAAACATGCCACTGAGCATGCGCAGTAATCTCTTATCAGTTGTAAATTATCGCTAATTAATAGAAATTACGGTTACAAAAACCAAATTTGACAAATCTACAGACTACAATCTTTCGTTTAAGACCAAAATGAAGTAAGTGGATGCAGTAGTTTTCTCTCACGTACTGCCCAAAAAGTCGGCTTAGCAACTTAAATATGTAGATTTTATAAAGTTGTGATATAGGTTTAGTGAAATATTTGCTGCTGCTGCTGCGAGAAGAAATAGTACTTTAATTTTATCTTATAAATGGGTTTCTCTTTTTTTTTGTCGACCATTTCTTAGAACATTTAACAAGAAATAACTTTTTTCTTTAGATCGTGCCAGACTGGAACAGTACTGTGGGGTTCTGCACCAATTTTAAGGAAACTAAGGTGGAGAAAAACTGAGAAAATTCTATTTTTCAACATCTTGCAGAAAGATGGTATTTTCATATGCGTAAAGACAGGTCACAGAAGATATAAAAACAAGAGTTTAGCATAATAGTGTACGTTTTTGAGTCAACTATGAGGAAATCAAGTTTTTATAAGCATGGGAAATACTTTGGACTAGATACTTTGGTTAGCAGATGACGTTTCCGTAACGATAAATAGAAGTCATTGAAGGTAAAAATGATCAGATATATTGTGGTCTGTCTTGTCAGACTTATAATACTTGCACTAACATATTAGTAAAAATACCCAAACTTGCGGGAAACTTAAAAACTGGGATTTTTTTTTATTTATTTATTTTCTTTTTCTTTTTTTTTTTTTGGGGGGGGGGGAAATCTTTAGTGAATTTTTCATTCAGCCATTTTTGTTCTTCGTCTGAATCTTTCACATAGAACTAAAATGGTGGCCCGACAGACTAAATCTCTCTCTGCTGCCTCTATTTGTCCTGGACGAAAATTCCCTCTCAAGTACTGTTTGGATAATATTATTTTTTGTGAAATAGTTTGAACCCAGGTAGTCAATTAATTTTGTGCTAGCAGCAGTCCAGGCTACCAACCAAGTTGATGAAGATATTTACCAGCTACGCATTGCTCTGAGTATTTACTTTACAATTCTGCTGCTTACGCAAATCTACCATGTTGATATTTCCTCATATGCTGCCAAAAATTATGCTTTCCATAATACTGGTCGGTACAGAAGTAGGGATGCGACATCGATGTCGATGTTTTCAAAACATCGATGTTTTGATAAAAACGTCGATGTTTTAAACATCGGTTTATTGAAGCCGATTTTTTTTAACATCGATATTTTGTGCTCGACGTTTTACGTTGTCTCAATGTTTTTTTAAAATGAAAATGTAAATAAAAAAATTAGCCACGTAGCATAATTTTCCCACTCAGTAAATGTAAGTCTGAATTCTGAAAAGGACGAATACAAAAGGGGGAACGATTATATACAAATGGCAATGAACAACCAATGAATAATAATTATATGCCCCAATAGCTCCAATAGTTGTTATTTATAGTAAAGAAAAAATAACCTTGTTCAGTTTTCCCCCATACTTTAGTTTTACACCAGTACTTAAAATTGGTGTAAATATTTGTAATTTTCTTTTGTATTATTAAATTTGAAAATAAAAGATTTGTTAATAAATTGCAATAATTTCTTCCTCAATTTTCTGGTAAAAGTAATAAAATATGTAATGGAAATTCTGCGATATGCGCTGACTCTAGCAACCAAGTTTTTGTCATTTGTGTCAGCGCAACCTGAGAGTAAAATTCTCCACCCCCCCTCCTCCATGACATTAATCTTAGAGGTTACTAAACCAATTTCAAAAAATGAGAGTTCATAAACATCGATGTTTAAAAACATCGATGGTTTTGGAGCGATGTTTTATTAGCATCGATGTTTTAATATTGAATATCGATATTTCAAAACATCGATGTTTTGTTGTCGATGTCGCATCCCTATACAGAAGTCCTTTTCTGCATAGAAATGTGATACAACTTGCTTATACATTTTGTGTTAGGAATCTTCTGACAGCAGATTGTTTAGGCAGAATTGCCAATCATCTACGACGGGACTAAGGCCAAGCATCAGCCACTTGCATTACTTTACTTTTATAACGCAAGTGAAAACGTAACGTGTTTTACTTTTATATCAGCCATTTAAAAATCTGAAGTTTTTACTGTCATTTTCCTATATTTATATCTGTATTAAAAAAATGCAGAAATAAGAATCTTAATTATTCCATCTTTCGTTTGAATACTGCTTACTATCTGAATACAATGCAAACAAAAATTTCATTTATAGAATGGTCTTGGTGGTCAAAAGCTTGGTGTGCATTAATTTAGGACTAGGGACAATTTTGTTCTTACAGAAATAATTCTTACAGATGTAACGCATGAAATCTCTCTGATTGGGGAAAATTTTGTATTGTACTCTGGTTTACGACAATAACTTTGATAATTTCGTCTCGTTTAATGCCATGACACTTATTCAATTTAAGTTAATTTGTGTCGCCCAGTGGCTAAGTGGTTAAGGCACCATCCTGCACGCCGGGGGCGCGGGTTCAATTCCCGCATAAGATTTGGTTGTATTCTGGGGAACTGGTCAATCTTCCGCCTGCAAAAAGATCCCTGTCTCGAAAGGAGAGATGCAACGCATTGTCCATCGCCGGTGTCATCGTTGGTTAATAAAATTCATCTGTGATTGTGTGCTTTGTGTGTTTCTATTTCCTTGTATCCATATGTACACCTGACTGGGGTGTAATGTTGTCAGCCCCGAGGGACATTAGCCTAAAACAAAAGTTAATTGTAGCAACTTTCCTTTCTTCCACGGTACATCTTCATATATTAGTATAGGTAGATTCCCTCTTATGGTTCAAATCTGTTCTTTCAGCATGATACTCGCTTTGTCATTACCTCACTAGCAAAAATCAGACTCAACTCAGAGACTGAGTTCTGAACTACCGATATCAAATAAATGGCAGTATTTGTAATGTGTTGTCGAAAGATAGTTGGGAAAACATGAACACAGAGTTAAGAATTAACTGAAAACCTTTTGTCTACACCTTCAAAATTATTTCGTCATATCGACGTCATATTCTTCTAAACGAGTTGACGGATTTTTAAATACGAATAGGACGGGCGAAATGGTGATGTAACAGCTTAATGATGAATTTATTGGTTATAAGTAAAGAATGAAAATGTGTCCACATTTCCTGCCTTTATTACAAACACGCAGAGCAAGTTCACAAAAATTATGGATTCAGCTTAGGTTGAATACTGAAAAATTAGTAACGGAAATATAAATAATAATCCTTAACATAATCTTTTGGAATTTACTTTTCCATAAATTCTATATGTTATTCCTTTCAATTAATGCAATAATGATATGTTTCGATAAGATTTAATTATTTGTCTTGAAGTTTAGATTGTGATAAATAAGCAAAAGCTGTCAATTAACATTGCTTGAAATAAAGAATGGACAATTCTAGTAAACAAAGCTAAATATTAATATAAACAAATATATCCGAATCAAAATAATCAAAAAGAATTTTTTTTCCTTTTGAAAAATGAAAAGTCAATTTATCATTTTTTGAAGACAACTGTAAATTGTAGTTACAAAATTCATGTACGGCCAGGAAAAAACAATTGAATTATGGCCGTCGGCTAGTGTCTGTGAAATGAAACTCATGGGTAAACTAGCGAAAATTGACGCACAAAAAATAGGAAAAGAAATCCTGAAAAAAAATCACCGTGTGTGAAAAAAATAGTTTGTTTTATGATTTATGGTATTAAAAATCTAGATTCCATAGCTCTCTATAATGTGAATGTACATAATGCAATTGGAACCTCATAGTATTCCAAAATGCCATGAACTTCATTTAGATGTACTTCATTGATTCATATGCATAAAATAGGGGTAAAATTACTTTTGGTGCACAAGGTCTTGCACATTAGGGTGGAACGAAAAAAACTTTTTTTTGAATTTCAATATGCTCTAGTTTTCAAAAGTTGCCTTTTAACAAAATAAAGACGGAAATTAAATATTAGCGTAATTGGTGCATGTTTTCAGTTAGCGCAAGAACGGCAAACATTTAATTTTATTAAATTTTTGACAAATTTCGCAATTATTTTGAAATTGAATACACTTGTAGTACAAAAAAGTAGCAGAATATGTAATTTAAACATTCTTTTTAGTCAGGAGACCTGCTAAACTGATTTTATAATATATTTTACTTCATAAAAATAGTACACATAAAGGCACTTAAGAACCAGGCACTTAAAATACACTCGGACATCACGGTGGAACGAAAATTTTTTTTCGGAATTTCATTATGCTCTAGTTTTCAAAAGTTGTCTTTTAAAATTAAAATTTAGAATATAAAATCTTTTTGCTCTACTAAAATATTTTTAAGTGCCTCAAAGGGCTTCAAAATGGATATTTTTATGAAAAAGTGTTTATATTTGTATTTTTTGTTAATTTATTTTATAGTATATTAAAATAATGTATATTTCCTGTAAATAAAATATTCAAAATATGATATTTTGACAGAAAACTCGCATATTCTAAGTATTTCTAATTTTTAGATGCCATAACAGAACAACTGATTTTGTGGAATTTCGCGATTTTCATCATATTAATTTTACAGTAGCATATTCTTAAAATACACATTGGAATGAAAGAAAAACAATTTTTAACTGACCGAGCTTAGTTAAAATAAGCAAATCACACTTAATTAGAAAAATATTAATGTAATGTCTATAAAGGCAAAACGTTACTTTGAAAAAAATATTCATGCTTTTCAAAAGTCCATAGTAATCACACATGGTTTCCATTACTTATTTCACTGACACATTGAATTGTTTTATTGTTTCAAATTTTGGCATTATCTTTTCAGAATGTATTTTTGTTTGTATCAATGCATCTCTTGCAGAAGTACCACGAACGGACAAGGATGACCCGGTATCTAATTTAACAATCCTTTCTACTACTTGTGTGTGACATGGAATGTTGTTGAAGTCAATAATTTAAATGAACTGTCTCTACGTCACCTATTTTGTTTCCTAGATGGAAAACTAAAGGTCCAAATGAATTTGGAGGAGAAATAGGTAAACAACTAGAAAACTGCTATGAACTTCCAGTGATTGAATTTTCACCTATTGAAAATAACATTCCATTACTAGAAATTAAGGATGATTTAAGTGTGGACCCTTAAATATTTGTTAGAAATGTATAATGCAATCTCTGTTGGAAAGTGCTCTTCTGATTTCTCCATGAGAAAACCAGGAAAATTTTGTCATTCACGATGGCTTAAATTAGCAAACCGAATACTTCGCTTGTATGTGGGAACAGAATTACCTGCAAAAAATCTCCGAATACTGATTACATTTTGAAAGTTTATGCACCAATTTGGTTTAACAAACCTGAAACCATCTTGTAACCGTGGATCGAAGCACTTGTGGAAACTTGTAAGCTATTCACGTTACCTCAATCAGACACTTAAAAATGTAATTGAACCTGTCATTCAAAGAAATGCATACTTTGGGCTTCTGAAAATCTCCTTTGTATGATATTAGACGATCGCAGTCAAGTAAGAGAGCTTGGATTACGCCGGATTCGAAAAGCAAGGGCGGAAAATGAAGGAGGCATCAGAAAGAATTTAGTTCCACGTATAAACTTTAATGCCAAAGATTATATTGATATGATTGAATGGAATAATATTAAAGTAACAGAACCTCCTATGACGAGGCATGTTTCTGATGACAAGCTAAAACAGTTTATAAACAAAGCAAAATAATCTGATCACGAGAAACAAATTATTGACTTTAACAACATTCCATGTCACACACAAGTAGTAGAAAGGATTGTTAAATTAGTTACCGGGTCATCCTTGTCCGTTCGTGGTACTTCTGCAAGAGATGCATTGATAAAATCAAAATTAAATTCTCAAAAGATAATGCCAAAATTTGAAACAATAATACAATTCAATGTGTAAGTGAAATAAGTAATGGAAGTGTGATTACTATGGACTTTTGAAAAGCATGAATATTTTTTTAAAGTAACGTTTTGCCTTTATAGACATTACATTAATATTTTTCTAAATAAGTGTGATTTGCTTATTTTAACTAAGCTCGGTCAATTAAAAATTGTTTTTCTTTCATTCCAATGTGTATTATAAGAATATGCTACTGTAAAATTAATATGATGAAAATCGCGAAATTCCACAAAATCAGTTGTTCTGTTATGGCATCTAAAAATTAGAAATACTTAGAATATGCGAGTTTTCTGTCAAAATATCATATTTTGAATATTTTATTTACAGGAAATATACATTATTTTAATATACTATAAAATAAATTAACAAAAAATACAAATATAATCACTTTTTCATAAAAATATCCATTTTGAAGCCCTTTGCGGCACTTGAAATATTTTAGTAGAGCAAAAAGATTTTATATTCTTAATTTTAATGTTAAAAGACAACTTTTGAAAACTAGAGCATATTGAAATTCCGAAAAATAATTTTCGTTCCACCGTGATGTTCGAGTGTCTTTTAAGTGCCTTTATGTGTACTATTTTTATGAAGTAAAATATATTATAAAATCAGTTTAGCAGGTCTCCTGACTAAAAAGAATGTTTAAATTACATATTTTGCTACTTTTTTGTACTACAAGTGTATTCAATTTCAAAATAATTGCGAAATTTGTCAAAAATTTAATAAAAACCAAAAGTTTGCCCTTCTTGCGCTAACTGAAAACATGCACCAATTACGCTAATATTTAATTTCCGTCTTTATTTTGTTAAAAGGCAACTTTTGAAAACTAGAGCATATTGAAATTCAAAAAAAAGTTTTTTTCGTTCCACCCTATTGCACATGCATGCAAACAATACATTTTTTTAAAAGGCACGTTTTATGTCTCTAAATTAATATTAAAAACTTTTTTTTTCTCTTTGATTTATTTCAGCTTTAAGCTATTGCTTATCTGCTTTTATGACAAATTATCATTCTACTTCAAGAATATTTGACTTAAATGCAAACATTTTATATTATGTTAGCCTTACAGGAAGGTTAAAGGATTTACATCCTAGTAATGCTTTCTGTGTGTGGTGCGTATTTCAAGAGATTTCACCATACTCCCCTCCCCAAGGGCAAAAATTGTGTCTGTGTTAGGCCCGTCCTACACGCCTTTAAATATTTTTTTTTCCGAATAAAATAGAATTTTAAAATTTGATTAAAAATTTAGCATCCTCAAAATTCCAGACATGAAAAATATATTAATTAATGTAAGGCTCTCTGGAGTATTACCAAAAATACTGTATGGAAATTTTAATTAATTATGTGTAGGTATGAAGAAAGAACATTAATATGAGAAATAACATACACATAGAAAAATGCATTTTTAAATAAACGTACTACATGCTCTGAGATTACGTCATAGAGTTGATCCTTCTTTCGTCTAGAGTAACAGAAACAAAAGCTCACAAATTACATTCGGATATGAATCTTGAAGATTATGATTAGCTTATATATTCGGAAATTTTGTTTCTATAGTTCGCTTGTTCAATTTTTGTGTTCTAGATGGTTTATAACTGCACATGTTTCATGAAAGGTAGATTAAGTAAAAATAGGAAATTTAAATAAATAAAATGTATTTAATGAAAAAGGTGATCATTATTTTGAAATGAAAAATTTCTTCATGTTTAATTCGTTCCAAATAATTTTATGTGTATTTTTAAAAATGCAAAAACTTTTGATTGTATTTTCATATTTATAGAAAAGTTAAGAGTTTGGGGGACTTAAATTACTTTTACCTTTTCTCATTATCGATGATAGGTGAAATTTAAAGTCATACATTCTTAAGAAAGTACATGAAAGGTGTGGAGAAAAATGCTGATGAGTAAACTGACATTGCGAATGACTTAGATATTACGTAGCTGCCATGTATAGTTTTTGATATAATTTTTACAGTCAGTTTTATCACGTGAAACCACTCCATTTTTTCAGAGTGTCCAGATCGCATAATTCTCGAGGACACATTTTAAAAAAAAGTTCTTGCCTAAAAAACTGCTATAAGCAAAATCAAATTTTTCAGGAAAAATATGTCGAATACCAATTTTTTTTATGTCTTTCCTAAAGTATTTCTATATTTCTGCATTATGGATAAAACGTGAAGAGTGAGTCATACAATCTCAATAAATCATAACAAAATTGAAAGAAATATATTGATGAGTAATATGGAATAATGAAATATTGCAGATAGCTTACGTATATTAGATTTGATAGGTACTAAATAATTCGGATTATTTTGTACTTCCTGTAACATATCCCCTTTCATTTTGATGGGTGTCATGGGCACATTTCTCAGAAAACGCACATTTTCAATTTCTCGTATATAAACACACTATAAAAAATATTTCAATTTTCCGTGAAGATTACATTGCCAGTTACAACTCTTGTAATGTAAATAATAATCAAAATAACAATGTATTGTTTTTCTTTTGCAGCATTATCGATGAAACTTGAAACACATTGTAATAGAATATGAATAGAATATAAAACAAAACTGATACATATGCGTTTATAAGAAATCGATCATCGCAATTCTTTCAGATAGCTTTCGTGTATTCGGTTTGGTGTAAAATAAATCATTACATGTAGTAAGTCGATCTTGTCACAGGTAAGAACATATTTTTTGAAGGGTGTTAAGATCGGCCCGTACTATGACGTCACCGCATTCACGGAAACTCGAAATCTACAACCCCGTGTTTATTTAGAAATACACGCATACGTCTCTGAGACTCATACACATGTAAGAAGAACTTGGAAAGGCGTATGTATCATTTGGCCACCCGTCGGCTCAGGATTAAAAAAAAATAAGAAAAATCTATGCCTCTGACTTGGGGTTACTCGAGGAGAAAAAGTGACAATGAATCGTCCCGTTTGTTCCTTTATGTAAATATGGGTCGATAATTTCGAAACTATGACGTCACCACATATACGAAAACTCGGAACCTTCTCCCTCGTATTTATTTTAGAGATATAATCACATGTCTCAGGGCTTCAGACAGATGTATTTAGTATTTGGAAATATGTTTGTACATATTTTTTTCACCGGTAGGGTGCCGAAGAAACAATTTAGTCGTACCACGTCACCGTCTATTTCGCGGAGGTCGCACCCCCCCCCCCCCTTCGGCTCGGAATTTAAAAAAATAGAGGAAATTCTAAGCCTGTGCCTTGGGTTTACCCGAGTAACAAGAGGGACGTGTAATCGTACCGATTTCTCGCATATTTAAATATGGGACGGTAATTTCGATAGTTATGAATTCACCGCGGCTAAGGGCGCGGTGGTGAGACAGTGATCTAAACGTCTCTGATTCTATGCCGGTCAATGACAAATCCACCGCCGTGTTCATTTATGGTGGCCGGAGCACGTAAAATATGTCGTGGCTGCAATGTTCTCCAAGTTCACAAATTTACATCTGGAGGTGCGGAGTCAAGTGTTCCGGTCTCGTCACTTGACTCGGTTCAAAATTACTCGACCGGCCTATAGGGAGGAAATGCTGGTTCTACTATTCGGTACTCCCATAAACGTGGCCAGCAAAAGTGCGGTGTCATATGGCTGTAAGAATAATGTCCAAGAAACCGTCTGCCGCATTGGAAAAAAAAATCACCGCATTTACGGAAAGTAGGAGCCACGGGAGCCTTCTCGCTCGTATTTATTTTCGAAATATACGCATTTTTTCACCACTAGGGCTTATTCCTAGTCATCGGAATCACCAAACAAGTAAGAAAAACGTGGAATTGTCCGGATGCTTCGTTATTTTAAAATCGGAATTTACCTTCTGGTATTAAATTTATAGATATACGACGTCAACGCCTATTTCTCGGTGTTCGTGGAGCCCCCTGTGGGCCGAGATTTAAAAGATGGGGGTAATTCGAGTATATTTGGGCTTCGGGATTACCCGAAAAGCAAGGGGGATGTGGAATCGTCCCAATTGCTCCATTATTTTAAAGAGATAATTATCGAAAACCCGCCATTTTAGTGTTTTTTTTCAAATAGTATGCTGTGAAATTTCGCAGTTTTTCGTTAGGATTCGATTTGTAAATTCAACGTCTATATAGGTGTCCCACCATCTGTGTGTACTTGATTGTATCTCAGCTCTTTAAATATATTTGTAACGAATGACATTTATCTTTATTGCTTCATATAAAAACATTCATTTAAATTTACTTGCAAGTTGGCTCTGAGAAATTTTGTAAAAATTTTCCTACACTTTTTATTGAACTCGACAAAATATTTGAATGAAAGTAAAATTTTAAGTATTTTATTTAAAGGAAAATTTAATATAATTTTTTTTTTTTGGCTTTCAAAGCGATTAAAAAATTTGAATAGGATTTTTTATTAATATATCCTAACCACACATTATTTAATGATTTTACTTATCGAGAAAGGAAAAAAATAAGTCTTAGAAAATTTTAACTATTCATTATGCAGAGTTTTTAAATCGAACACGGAGATTAAATTTTATATTATTTTTTAAAGAAAAGTTCATACATATCAGTTATTTTTACATGAATAATCATATTTCTATAATTAATGTTATATAATAGATTGTATAAATTTTATATAAGAGATATTATATATATATATATATTATATAATTATTATTTTTATATAATAATGACTATATAAAATAATATTATATTATTTATTTTATATATTTTATAAAATAATAATCTGTTCACGCAAATAAAAAAAATAACTTTTCTTTGAAATAACAATTTTTAAAGAGATAAAGGGAAACGAATAATATTTTACATATGATAATAGAACCGTAATCAATCATTTTCATTTTAAAACTAACATTAAATAATGTAATAGGGCAAATATTATAATTATTATTCTCAAATGCGGAATGTCTATAAATGCACTCTTCATTTATAGACATTCACCGGAATGTGAATTTCCGGGCAGACAACGTCTTGCAGATACCAGACTGGTAGTGGTCAACATCGAATGCTGACGGCCGCCCTAACTCATACCGTAAGACTGTTGGCCATTTATTTAAGGGGGCACCATGTAGGTGGCCAGCACTACCTCCTACAAGCCGGTCACGTAATTTAGAACCGAGTCAATTGACGAGACCGGATCATTTGACCCCGCACCTCCAGAGGTAAATTTGACAACTTGGAGGACATTGGAACCACGACAGTTTTTAGGTGAGCCAGAATAGGGAAAACATAACAGACATCGAAAAGTACCTTGACTAGTAAAACGTAGAAAACCGAAAAAATATGATTCACCTGAAACAAACATTAAGATATTTTGAACAATATATTAATTAAAAAAGCTTAATATACGAGTTTAGTAAAGAAAGGGAATCTCTAGAGAAGTATTATAAATGGAACAGGGACACGTGTTGTAAGGTATAAACACACAAAAATTTATTATATCGCACTGTGACTGGTCTTATCTGATTAACAGAAAAGCATATTTAATAATTAAAAGTGAAAGAATTTGTTACAGATAAACAAAATATTCAAAGATAATTTTTTTTCAAGGGAAAATAAAGAAATATTTTCTGTAAATGTGGTGCACTTATTTTTTGAGTTTTTCTCCCGTTATTATAAAATTACTAAGAAATATTCAATTCCTTCTGGTATAAAATAAAATACTCAATATAAAACATCTGAAAATAGTTTTTCTAAGCTCCTGAAACATGTTTTAAGGAAAAATCATAAATATAATTTTAAAGACAATCACACATTGTTTTCTCCCACAGTATCAAATTTTCAAACAAAGATCTAATATTTATGACAAATGTAGTTTAATGTCATAAGTTTATTTGTAATAAATGGACTCAATGATAGCGCTTTCGTAAAAAAAAATATTCTCACTCCGATCCGCAACTTATAAAGTCTAAAAACAGACAAGTACAAAACATTGAAGCTGAAAACCATGAAGTTAACAGTATTCTTTTTAGACAAGTCCTAAAGAAACCACGTTCACAAACTATACTTCTGGAAAAAAATTATTTTTAGATAAATGGAAGAAAATCTCAGCATTTACAATGAAACAGCTGGTGAGAATTCAGAGAGAGCTCTCTGTCATAAAGCTTTTGAAATGCGACTGAAAAAAGAAAATCTAAAAATAGTGTAAAATAAATCTAATTTAAAATAACAGTCTGTAGTTGACAGTCATACATGAAGAAGTTCTGGAAAATTAATTCTTTTTTTTTGTTAGAGGAATGTTATTTATTAGTATACTTTTTATAAAACAGTGAAAAATTATAAAAGAAATGAATTGATTAAAAACGTGGAAAAGAAAAATAATTATGCGCTGCAGGAAATAAAAAATACTGAAAGCAATTTAATAAACTTCTTTTAATATGGAATTCTTGGAGTAGAACATGCAATTCCTATTCATACCTTTTCTCTTGTATTTTTCTTAGTTGGCAATGATTCTATATGAGCCTTAGTAGGATCCTTACAGGTAATGCTAAACTGAAGGCTTTCTAAATCAGTTAAAGTTATATTCCAATTTATTAAATTTTAAATAGGAGTTGTTTTATGAGATTACTATATTCAAAATATATAATTGCATTTAATTATATTTTTCATCATTAAAAGATGTCAATGAGGCAGTCCATTGGAAATCCAGAGGAATTAATTACAACAGTAAAAAATTACTGTTAAAAATATAAAAAAAACATCATTCTACATTGTATCTTTCAAGATTTACACTCAATTTACTAATGCTGATTTAAGAATTTCACGAAGAGCAGAGATCTCTGGATGGTTGAATGACTGTTTTCAGTCGCTGTTGTATCTGCAATTCGTATCATGCTATTTGTTCTGCTCTTTTCAACTAATAAAGTAAATGCAAGGTTAAATGTTTCAAATACCTCTCGAGTTACAACCAATTTAAAGATGGAATCAAACACTTCAAGAATTATTTAAACTGTTTCAAGTATCTTATTCCTTGAAATGTAGAGAAACCCTGCAAAATACGCTGACTGGGTTCAGAAAAAATATCGCGTGTCAAATGAAATATTTTGCAAATATGATACAGGATACATATTATTATACGGATATGAAAAAAAAATCTATCTCACTCACTGAAACACCAGTCACTTTGCCACGAGTTATTACTGTGCTGGAGAGGCATATCCTAGGAAAGAAATGAGGACTGTTGTACCACAATAATTGATGTGACTGTGGTTTTCCAGAAAAGAACATTTTAACTGGAATTCGTTGTGTCGCGGAATTGACATTAAGGGAGAAGAGTGGCGAGCATTACTCATAGTCAATGGTCAATCTTCAGAAGTTTTGCGTCAATATGCAATCTAGTTATTACATACCAATAGTGGCCAAACTAGGGCTGGCTCTTCACATGTAACAATCCGCTAGAATTTTGAAAATCTGTATCAGAATCAAAATACCAAAAATTCACATTAGCAGGATGTCCAGTAACGTCAATTTTGGTACAACTTACAGCTGTGAATCAATGTTTTACACGTTTAGGTTGATTAAATAAATCCCTGAATGGTGGCAAACCAAAATGTAATCGTATTCCTACGAACGGCGACAACTCAAAATATGCCAGGTTATAATAATGTGTTAAAACTAATAAAAGAGAAACTATATATTCGAGTTGTTAAAATTATTTAAGAATTTAGAAATATTAGTTATTCTAACAATTGGATAGTGATATATGTAATGAAAACATTAGATAAATCAAGGCTTAAAATTTATTTCAGATGAAATATAATAAATTACTGTTGTGGATCTGTTCTGAGTATGTAGACATTGCCAAATATCTCTTAATTTTCTTTATATTGGCCCCCTTGTTATATACTAACAAATGCTTAAAAAATAATTTTTAAAATATAAGCATTCGATTTATCTATATTCTTCATTTGTTATGATTTATATATTTTTATTTGTTATATATATTTATTTGTTATGAAATCATGTAAAAGAACAAACGCAAAATATAATTCTTCAAACAGTTCACTTATTTTAATTTGGTTGATATTCACTGTATCTTAAGTGAAAATTTAGTAAATTGAATTTTCATAAAAAAGTTTATAGTATGATCTCGAGTTTTATAATTTATTTTCTGATAGTATTTCGCTTCTGCCATGCCCTCAAAATGAGATGAACAAATTTAAAGATATGTGTATGGCAAAACTAATATGGGAAGTCGTCTTCAGGTAGACTCATTAAATTAATGTCCATATCAGGAATTTAAATAAGTACACAGAGCAATTACATTTTCACGAGGAAATTTTAATTTCGTCTCTGCCCAATTAGTTCATCTTAAATACGTTTCAAACAAATGTACAACTTAATTGCGAAAAAGGTAAACGAATATTTAAAAAAGAAATTTATGAATATTTAATTTAATTCGTTTGGTGTTTTTAAACTTTAGTTCAAAAATTGGAGTGTATTCATTCATATGTTATTTTTCTAAGGAAAATAAATATAATATGATGTTTATCGTAAATTATTAATGTAATCTTTTAAGAAAAGCACGGATATTTTTTTTAAATTTTTTCTCTTACGTCCAGATATCGTGTTTTAGCACACAAAAACCATAAGGATTTTAAAAATCCAATTTTGTCTGTTAAAACTTCAACTGAAAAGTAATAAAGCTAAATAAAAATAGTTTTCCTTCATTTACATTTAATGGAGAGGTATTTTAAAGGAGTTTGCTGGTTTAATTGCATAAAATTTATGTTCTTAGAATGATGTGTTATTCTTGTCTTGCTTGACAATTTTACTTTTCATTGATTAGATGTTTATAGAGAAATGTCGTCAATGACTATATATACATATATATATATATATATATATACCAGATGGTCATAATTAAACTTGGCCTATTCAGAACCCTGTAACTAAAAGGTGGATTGAGCTGAAATTTTGTAGATAGACAATTGAAAGGATAGCTACAAATTCTAATTCAAGCATAAAGTATTCGTTATACACTGTCTAGCGATGCAAATAAAATTTTTCAATGTGGGCTCCCTCATTAGTATGTAAAATGTGCAGGCGATAAAGAGCGTGTTCCACAGGTCACCAGTAATCTGTTGAACATACAATTTTAGTGGGTCCTTCTGGTCAGCCAAAGTTGTAACATTCCCACTATAAACAACGTTCTTTATTCGGCCCAATAGCCAAAAATCACAGGGTGTGAGATTGAAAGAACGGCTCTGCCAAGGAGTAGGAAACGATGGGCTAATTACCCAGTCATTCGTAAAATGTTGTCGCAAAAACATCCGCACACAGAGTCCATTATTTGAAAGGGCACCATCCTGCATAAAAGTAAAAGACTCAAGGCCTTGTCACTGCTGGAGTTCAGGTAAAACGAAACTGCTTAGCGTGTCACGATATTTGAGGACTGTTACAGAACATGTGACAGGGCCATTATCTTTAAGATCTTCGAAAAAGAATGGTTCAAGGATAAATTGTGAAGTGAACCCATACCAAACGGTAACTTTAGGCGAGTGTTGCGGAATTGTGTCGATGGCACGTGGATTTTCCAAGGCCCACATTAGACAATTCTGGGTATTCACTGTTCCGTTCAGATAAAAATGACTCTCGTCTTTCCAGAGAATCTTTCACGGCCGGAAGTCATCGACTTCCATTCGAGCAAGAAAAGTCAGGACAAAAGATAAGCGACGGCCATTGTCGGTAAGAAGCGGTTGCTAGTTGTGGCTGATCTTATAAAGAAAAAAATTCACTATTTTTCTCAGGATCCTCTGCACTGTGCTAAACGCTACGTCTAATTGTCGTGACGCTGGACGTGCACTTCTGACTCCATGATCATTCATCAGTGACAGCTCGACAACGGCTGTTTCTACTTCTGAAACGACTTCTTCGCTGATAGGCTTTCGCCCTCTGCCACGCTGAACGCTTACACCCAGTGTTTTCAAATTCAGATATCATGTCTCTCACACCTTGTGGGGACATTTGACCCCGACGCACTTTCTTTTATCGTCGAAATTCGCGAAGATCTGCAACAGCATTTCCCTGGTTTTGATAAAAAAGTTTACGATTAACGCACATTTTTGTAATTTAATTGCCATTGCAACTGAAAGAATGATACTCACTCGATGTCATCCTTTTTCTACCGAGAATTCACTTTAAATTCGTATGCTTATGCAAATCAGATAGTTTTTTCTTCACTTGCAGTATCACATTTATAAACTTTTGTACCGTCATAATGCCTTAAAATATAAAAATAACAGTTTTAAACATCAAAATGCTTGAGAATATAAATATAAAAGTTTTAAATGACTTTTTTTACTATGCACAGTTATTTTTTGCATGACTTTTCAAGCATGTAGACTGTAATGCACTCCCTAGTGGACATTTTTTTTACTTTTTTTTTCGGAATCTTTCAGCGCATCCTTTCAATTGTCTATCTGAAAAATTCCCGGTCAATCCGCCTTTTAGTAACAGCTACAGATGGCTCTGAATAGGCCAAGTTTAATTATGATCACCTGGTATATAAGAGATAGAGATAGATAGATAGAGAGTGAACAAGCAGAGTAATAGGAACATGCATTTCAAAACGTGTCGAACCGTTATTTGAAATTACATTGATTCATTTGAAATTACATTAAATTAAGACTGAAGGAATAGGAATCAACACATAATACTATTGTCAAACAATATCAACTAAATCCTGTTTTTTTCACTTTCAAAATAGGATCGTATAATTCATGATAAAACGTTTTTCCAGAAAAATATGTATTAATCTACTTTTGCATGTTTTCTTTTCCGCTATATTTTCGATTAAATTATTTTCTCCTCGATGCCAAAAAATATCAAAAATTCCCATAGTTTAATTTTCATGATGAAGAGTTTCACAAAACACGATCGTCCAAAAATTTACAAATCTAAAATATGCCAATATTATAGTATTACAAATTTATCTTTAAAGTTAGAGGAATAGTTTTAATGTTAACAATATAGGAAAAGATTAATTTTTTTAAAATATATAATTAATTCATACAAAATATTATTCTTATTATGTTTCAATTAAAATAATTTATTACAAACTAACCAAAACGGCATGTTTGCAACTATTCACATTGCAACTAAGTGGGTCTACTTGTTTCTATTTTTATCATCGGACACAGGTTTTTACATTCCTCGAAAAAATTACATCCATGCAGTTTTCTTCAAAGGGCATCTCATTTAAAGATTCATTAGATAAAAGTATAGTAATTTTTTTAAATATATTAACGTTAATACCCGTGAATGAAGTTTAAATTTAAGCCTTCCTCTCGTTAAAAATTTTGTATAAAAGAATATGCATCAAGTATAAAAACAAATTCATCATTCCAAATTAGAAATAAATCTTAACATTTTCATTATGCTCTGATAACATGCTATTTTAATTAGGAGGCTTTGTATGCATTTAAAAATATTTAAATCCTCCAAATTATTCTTAATTATCATTCTGGTGAGATTAACAAAAAAAGCTTTTTTACTATCGTATTTCTAACTAAAATTATCGGGTTTCGATGCATGTTGTAGTTCTGAATTAAAGCCGGAATGAAAGTTTTATTTCCAGTTCTGTATTCAGCGTATTTAAATCCTCATTAAATAAAAAACATTGTTTTCCATTGAACTTTTTGTACACTAATAATAAAAATAGCTGTATTTCTTATTCGTTTAAAATGTTTAAAAATATTTTTTTTCTTATTCATAGGGGATTTGCTGTTTTCTTTCCCAGTATCGTTATTTATAAGTATCTGAAAATGAATTCAAATTTCAAACGAAATATAAGACCTGTATAGGATGATAATTAAATTGTTTTTTTTACTTCTTACGCATACCTCAGTATTAATAAAAAAGAGGGTATTAATTTTAAGAAGATGCTAACTTTGACTTAGTCACATAATACTCGGTTTAGAAGCAAAGATGTAAACAATATGCAAAGGATATTAGCGGCATCCAAAATCATAATAAACGTCTAATCAAAATAGTTACCTGTTATTAAATATACTGAAGTTGCTGTGAAATTATTCATGATTCAAAGAATTCAGATAAAATTTTAAAAAAATGAATTCATATCCTATAACCCATAGAAACATCAAATTCCAGATCTACGTATAGATACTAACAACTGGTTGACATATTTTTAGTTATTAAGAAAAAGCCATTTTACATTTCGTTTGTCCTACAGAGTTAACATTTTTGATAATAAAATAAAATAGTTATTGGAAAATATAATAGCTCACATTAAAACGTAGCTTATAAATTAACATGCATTTATATAATCAAGAAAAATATCTTTTTTTTATGTACGTGTTTTTCCAAAAGTTTAAACTATAACATTCGGATTGACGATATGAGGGAATATTCACTAACTCTGGGCTCTTCGAATGGTATATATTGTTCCAAAATACAGTCGTACACTTTTTCTGCCTTTAGATCAAATCTTTGGGTGAACCATTTTTTTTTTACTTGTATGACTATATTTCATAAAAATTATTTGTTAAAGGGAAAATAAATATAAGTTTGGGAATTTTTTTTTTTTAGGATTTTGCAGTTACATAATTTACAGAACAATTATATTATTATTAAGTAACTGTTTTACTACATATGCCCGTTAATGGCATTAATGGTATATTTTTTTCCTATTTTAACTTGACGGATATGACAATAAGAATATAATTTAAGATTTAATTGTACCATTTATTGATATTAATTTTGTTATTAAAAATAAACTTAGTTAATATCAAAACAGATTATTGTCCACTTTATTTTATTTCTAAAGGATATATATATATATATATATATATATATAACAGTTCCGTAACTGACTCACTGACTCACTGACTGACATACGACGCACAGACCAAACCGCTAGACCTCAAGGGCTGAAATTTTGCATGGCGATTCTTCTTATGGTGTAGGGGTGCACTAAGAAAGATTTTTCAAAAATTCTTCTTAGATTTTTTAAAATTAAATTTTTAAGCTGTTTTTGTAACTTTTTTTAAGTTTGCATTTAAAATAATAATTTGAGGGTTATAAAATTTATATCACGAGAAAGATCCTAAAAATTCCTTTCAAATGAGATCTTTTTCGAATCTTTACCTCCATTTTCTGATTTTGGGTGAATTTTTAAAGATTAATTTTTAGAATTTAATTTATTAAATGCTGATCACGTGATTTCTTTTTCTGGTACTGTAAATAAATGTATCGTCACGTGCATAACAACTAAATAGACAAAATAAATATATTTTTTTTCTTGCTAATGCGGCAGACGATTGGACATATTAAAATACAGTAAAATATATTATGTTCTTCAAACTGTACTATATTAACTGTACTATATTTTTTAGTATTCTATTAGATTTAATTTGAATATTTTCTTTTACATTATTTTGTGTATAAAAATATCCGTTCCGATTTTTTTACAAATATATTTTTTTGTTTTTTTACATGATTTGTATACATTGATCGTCGTATTTATTATATATTTATATATTTATTTATTTATTTTGGCATTAGTTGAATACATTGACAGTTGTATTTTATTTGAATATATATATATATATATATATATATATATATATATATATATATATATATTTATGTATATATATATATATATATATATATATATATATATATATATATATATATATATATATATATATATATATATGTGTGTGTGTGTGTATGTGTGTGTGTGTCCAGATTTTAAGAACTAGGATAATTGTAAGGGAAATGAAATGGGGATTTTTACAAAGAAGATGAGATTTAAATAACTAAGCGTAGAGATTTTCAAAGAAAATGGGAGTAGTTTCCAAAAAATAACGATAGGTGGCGGTACTTTTCCCCGTCTTGTTATTGTGTCGAGAAGATACAGTGGCTTTCTTGGAAGCGAAGCCCGTTGTTTCTATAGAGGTAAGCAAAACAAGCTTTTGAAAAATCTGATGATTCAGTGCATCTGTTTTCTGAGAGTCCGAACAAAGAACAAATCAGTTAGCTTGAGGCGGTCGATGGGGTAGGATACTATGGCCTCTCCATAGGGATCTTAAGGGATTTCGTGATGGAGCCCTGGGCCAGCGATGTTTAAAATAAATAATATTTAACGTATAATCTGTCTCCACCGGACTGTGACTGCCATGTTCTCTACTCTCTATAATGCAGAGTTATTCAAGTCTGCCAGTTTTATATTGCATACAACGATATTCCGCGCCTGAGGCATTGAAGCATGAATATCGAAGCACAATAGATTGTAATAACTATATTTTACTTCATCAAGATATATTTTACTTCATACCTGCTTTCTCTTTATAATATAATTTTAAAATGTAAATTTATTCGTCTGGTCTTCTTGGAAATGTTTACGAAATAAGAAGCGTTTTTCTGAATATATGTCTCATATTTCAATTATGAGAAAACCCAAGGGTCTGCATTTTCTAAACAAGTTCTTAGATTTCAAAATTAGATTTATAAGTCAATATTCTCAAATCTATCACTGAACAACAAGTAGGTATTTTTTTTTAAAAGTGTTATGTTCGTATTTCGTCGTTAAATCATAACGAATAAGAGAATACAAGAAACATCTATCGCTGAAAACACGCTGAAAACGTTTTGATAAAAACCATTAGGAATGCTCCACTGATGTATTAAGGGTAGGCTTAGTATATTGCAGAGTGGATGATTTTTAAGGGTGCGCTTTTGCAGGCATTCAAATAGAGCAGTTTAAATTTTTAAACCTGTTTCAAGTTATAATGTACAAATGTTGTTGAAACTTCAGATGTTACACGTTGATTTCTGGATCTGTCACTTTTTTTTAATTAATTTTCTTTTCCTTAACAAGCATATTTCGCAATATGTAAGTGAGGGTAACAGTCAAGACGAATTTGTAATTTTAAATCTGCATTCACAAACATGTGTCTGATGAGAGAATGTTTCGAGTGGATTACAATGAATGAAAATGTGTACTTAATTATAGTCATAATAAAAGAAGTTAAAATCGAACAAAAAAATTAGCGCACCAAGAAGGAGTCGTCAAAATGAAACGAAATTTTACATACGTAATGACTACTTTCATATAAGTAAATGATAAGAAAATCAAAGAAAAAGGAAAATTTATTTCAGAGAAAAAGGCAAAATAACGGAGGAGTTAATACTCCTTTGGACCCCTTCTAGCGCGAATGCACGATGAGATACGATCGGGCATTGAGTCATACAAGTTCTGTATGATGTCTTGAGACATTTCGTTCCATATTTGCTGTAACCTTGCCTCCAGTTCGTTCAAACTCGTGGGATGCCCACTCGTCGTCCCAAATGATCCCAGATATGCTCGATTGGAGACAAATCTGGGGATCGGTCAGGCCAAGGAAGGGTAGTAACAGTGCGGAGACAGTCTTGTGACACCCTTGCCGTATGAGGCCGAGCATTGTCTTGTTGAAAAATGGCTCCTGGGAGCCGTTGCATGAGTGGCAACACGTGTGTTTGCAGGATTTCATGAACATACCGCTGGGGTGTCATGGTGCCACGGAACAATACTAGGGGTGACCGCGTATTGTAGGCAATGGCACCCCATACCATTACACCAGCTGTGGGAGCGATGTGTCGCTGTACAGCAAAGGCAGGATTGAAGCGTTCACGACGGGCTCTCCACACACGAACACGATTGTCATCACTGCCGAGATTGAATCTGGATTCGTCTCTAAAGACGACCTGGTTCCATTCCGCTGCAGTCCAGTTTCCTCGTGCGCGGAAAAACTCCAAACGGAGGCGTTGATGGCTGGGCGTCAAGGGCAGCACACGTAATGGGCGCCGCGATACCAACTGTCCTTCAGCCAGGCGCCTTCGTATGGTTCGAGAAGACACAGAGGCCCCTAGTGAAGGTGCTACCTGTGCCTGGAGGGCGGCCGATGAAGCAGTTGGCTGTACGCGTGCATTTCTTACGATGTGGCGGTCTTCTCGACGCTGGTCTGTCGAGGGCGTCCTGAGCCTGGGTTTCGTGTACATGACATCTCTCGGGTCCACTGGTCCCAACACCTCCTCATAACACAGAGCGGCCAAATTGACGAGCTACTCGCCTAGCTGACCACCCAGCTTCCATCATCCCGACGATTCTCCCCCTCTCAAACTGCGACAACTGCTTATATTGTCTTCGAACATGGCGTAATGGCATGTCTATCTCAGCTCTTCCTTTGTAAATGATTCAGCACACTAAAACAAGCTTTGGTTACCTGTTTTATACTCCACAGAGTACGATGTTCAATGCCCTCTACCGGCTATACGTAATGAGCAATCACGCTGCATTTCTAATCATTTGCATATCTCCCCGACATGTACCTTCATTGCAAGTTTCATTACGATCCCGCAATTATTTCTTGGTGCGCTAATTTTTTTGTCCATGAGTGTATATATACATATATATATATGTATATATATATATATGTATATATATATATATATATGTATATATATATATATGTATATATATATTTCTTATTAATAAAAGCAAGTGTTTGCGTGTGTGTGTATGCGGCCGCCAGGCGAATCTGTGAAACTTACAGCCGTGAAATTTAGCACACGGGTAGTGCAGACTATGGGAAGGTTCACCTCGAAGCCCGAATTTTTAATTTTTATTTTAGAAAATTTTTTATTTTTCGTTTTGTGGGATATTTTATGTTTTTTCAACTTCAGATTACGATATCTAGGGAAAAAATGATCCTACAATTTTGATTTTTTATAATCTAAGACTACATGCATTTATCCTTCAAACAAGACCTCATTTGTTTAAAAATAATTTAAAACAGACTAATATTTTCATCAAAATATTAAACCCACTTTTTCGAGAAATTTAAGCATTTTTTGCATCTACGGTCGATGTTCTTCGTGTTATTATCTTACAAAGAAATTATTTGCATCATATGGAAGAGGAAAGCTTTCTCATGCATATAAACCTCATTTCAAGTCTTTATCTTAAAATTTCTATTTTTAATTGAATTTTAAAGAACAATACGTCAACACAAATTTCCTATCGTTCGTTCAAATGCGGACGCCTGGAAGGAAGAATTTTTCGCCCATACGTGGGGGGTGTGGAGGGGTGGAGAGAAGCGAAGTTGTAAAGAACGATTGAGTCATAACAAAACGTGATTCGTTCACAGCGAGATTCTCACTAAAAAAAGAATTACTAAAAGATGTGTCATCTTGTGTCTAATTTTTTAAAACTTTTTAATCATAAATAGATCAATTTTTATTACTTACAGTTACAAACTGATCTTTTGAAATTCGGCCATGTTTTTATCGATATAATTTTTTTTCATTAAATGTTATATATTTGGAAAGACCCTTAAGAAAATTTAATTCAAATTTTTTAAACATAATTAGATTATTTCAAGATGTAGATATTTTTGGGGGGATATTTTGCAAGTTAAAAGTGAAAAGAAATTTTAATTCAAGAAAATCTCATTCGAATATGAATCGATTCGGCTTAGGTAAATTTTTCGCACCATTTTCGAAAATACTTTGTTGGAAAGATACCTTTGGTTTCGTAAGTATGAAATTTTATTTGAAACTCTTATTTTTAATATAATTGCATACTAGTATTTAATAAGAAATATAAAATTTTATTTCAAGAATTATACTAACGAAGTAATAAGTATTTTCATTATTGAAACATACTATTTAATAAGAAATCTATAATAAAAGCGAATGTGTTTGGACCCACCTATATAGGGCGCTTTGCGCGAGAGAGAAGGAAGTTTGTAACGTCCTAGAGTTTGTCACTCGGACATTCGACTCTCACCTGATAATGAGAAACTTGCTGCTCTTCAATTTAGTTATATTTGTAAATATATGTCAATAAATAAGTACATTTTTAAGCTCTCCCACCTCGGATTCTTCATTTAAGTTTGAACTGTTTTACTTGAAATTTACTCGACTTCTCGAAATCTTGTGGAATAAGGAGGAACTCGACCCGACTTCATTGTTGCACGAACGCCGGGATAAGCAGAACTTTAGATGATTCAGGTGAGAAATATTTAAATATTCTTTGATGATTTATTAAATTTTCTAATTTACTCGAAATGTCTGAAAAGATAGAAATAATTATGAAGAAGCGTTCCGTTTTGAGGAACTTAACAACTAGACTGTTAAATTCTGTTCCTGCTAAATTAGCAAAAGATATTGATAACACTGATATTGAAACCTTGTATGATGAATTAGACGAAAAATCAAAAGATTTGAAGTGTATTGATAGAGAAATTGAACAATATTTGACTGTTAAAGAAATCGAAACAGAAATACTTTCCTGTGATGAATACATCATTAAAATTATTGTTTTTTTCTGAAAGCTAAAAAACAAATTAAGTGAAATATCGAATAAAGAAATTGCTTCGAATGAAGTTAATACATCTGGTATAAACAATAATAGCGATCCGACCAATAGCGATGTATTGGTAAATTCTCAGAGTTTTGATTCAAATGTCGTTAAGTTGCCTAAGCTTACTATAGACAAATTTTTCGGTGACTCCAGCCATTGTCTAGAATTTTGGCAACAATTCGAAAGTGCAATCCACAACAACACGAAATTATCGAAAATAGATAAGTTTAATTATCTAAAAACGTTTCTCGGTGGAACTGCCTTGAAAAGTGTTAGCGGATTTTCTTTAACAAATGAAAATTATGATTCTGCAGTAAAATTACTAGAATCCAGATTTGGAAGAACAGAGGTCGTCATTAATGAATTAATGATTAAATTGTTAAATTTAGAACCCT
Organism: Dolomedes plantarius; assembly: GCA_907164885.2. Taxonomy (NCBI): domain Eukaryota; kingdom Metazoa; phylum Arthropoda; class Arachnida; order Araneae; family Dolomedidae; genus Dolomedes; species Dolomedes plantarius. The sequence goes on along the minus strand of OU015496.1, from coordinate 59,209,205 downwards.
TGCGAAGTTCCTCTAACATAAGAGAATTCCGAAAATTTTTCGATGCGCTTGAAATCCAAGAAGTTTGGAGTCGTTAGGATTTGCATCTGGTTCTTACGGTCATTTATTGTACCCAATTTTATTAAAACTACTCCTTAATGATATAGCACTAGAGTTTAGCAGACAACGCAAAAATCAGGAAGAAATTGATATATCTGAGCTTATTCAGTTTTTGAAAATAGAAGTGCAATTCAGGGAAATCGTGATGCAAATGATCTCGAACTGTAATATGAATCATGAACCTGTATATAAAAATAGTAGCATAAATCCAAATATAAACTTTCGTAATAAAAATATATCTAAATCTACACGCGCATTTAACACCATGACCAAACCTTGCTGCGTTTTTTGTTGGTCAAACGAACATAAATCCCATTTTTGTGAAGTCGTTCCTGATATACAAAAACGATAAATTCTAAAGAAACGAGGTTGCTGCTATAGATGATACTTGTGATACAACGCCTCCTGTGAGTACGCTCCCTAACACTTGAAATCACATCTTATCTCTGATTGTAAAGCAAAAATACCTCCATGTGCTACTTGTAATAGTTTTCAGCACATTAAATTTTTTTGTAACGCCAGAACAAGAACCGAAATTTCAGATGCTAAGCCCCTTGAAGTACCCAAATGCGCGAATCCCGACACTCAAACTCTAAGTTCAATATCTCAGTGCAATTCAGTTGAAATTAGTTAATTATTTTAAAAACTTGTTGTGCTATTGCAGAATCAGATATAAAATCTAAAAGGGTTAGAATTCTTCTTGACTCGGGATCTTTTCGAAGTTTCATTTCTAAATCACTAGCTCGAGAATTGAAACTTCCCCTTATTCGTAAAAAAAAATGAGTTTATATTCTTTTGGTGCGAAAAAGCCAGCTCAGGAAATATTTGAAGTATATCATGTGAAACTCACAAGCCGCTTTGACCCTGAACTCTCCGTGAAAGCGGAAGTAATCGCAACAGATCTCATAACTCAAGCGTGTTTTAAATCTATCTCTACTCAGCAGTTAATTGAACTGGGAATAAACAAACAGTTGCTGATTTCCGATTTCGTAGACGAAAACAAATCGCCTATGACGCCTATTTGTATTTTATTAGGGGCGGACGTTTACTACGAAGTGCATACTAAGCCGATAAACATTAAAAAAATAAATAACGATCTATACGCAGTGTTATCAATATTCGGTTATGCGTTAATGGGTAAATTAAATTACTCGGCTGGGAAAGAGACCGAACTGCATTCCTTTTTCACGTCCGTACAAAAAGAAAAAATGACATAAGTTCCTTTTGGAAGCTAGACTCGATGGGGATTATTGAAGATCAAAATGAATGTTTTTCTCAAAGAATATTTTAATGATAATTTAAAATTTGTCGATGGAAGATATGAAACTAAACTTTTGTTTGAAGACGATAAATCACAACTAGACAGTAATTTCGCAACAGCTAAAAGACGTTTTGATATTTTAAAGGATAAGTTAAGTAAGGATAAGGAAATTTGTCAGGAACATCAGAGTATTATTAAACTCAAGACCTCTAGTTTCTGTATCAAATGACCCTCATGATTAAACGGCATTAACTCCTGGACATTTCATCATTGGGACCTCGATGAACTCAATTCCTGAACCAGACTTGACTTCCACAAAATTAACTCCACCCTAACGATGGAAGCTCACCAAACAAATTTTACAAAGTTTTTGGAAAAGGTGGTCATCAGACTATCTCACTCAGTTACAACAGCGCACAAAGTGGTCCACTAAGAAAACAAATTTAGCTGTTGGAGATGTTGTGCTGATCAAAGACCATAATCTACCACAATTGAAATGGTCTCTTGCAAGGTCTCTCGAGCTGTATCCTGGAAAGACGGTAATGTACGAGTAGTACGATTGAAAACTGCTAATGGAGAACTAAAGAGACCTATTCATAAACTCTCTATATTACCTTTTTCTTGTCAATGAAATGATTATTCATTTTTTATATTTAACCTGTATTTGAAATTTAAGTTTGTTTAATATGCATAATACATCAGTTTTATTGCTTTTATTTACTTAGTAATTAGTGATAATACATTGCTTAATATTTAGTATATTGTTCCAGTTCTTATAATATATATATATATTTTTAATTTTCATGCATACTAATGTTGTATTTCATTGTAGTGATTTCATTGAAGTTCTAGATTTATGAACCACTGTTCATCGCGGGGGTGGAATGTTTAGACCCACCCATATAGAGGGCGCTTTGCGCGCGAGAGAAGGAACTTTGTAACGTCCTAGAGTTTGTCACTCGAACATTCGACTCTCACCTGATAATGAGCAACTCGCTGCTCTTGAATTTAGTTCTATTTGTAAATAGATGTAAATAAATAAGTACATTTTAAGCTCTCCCACCTCGGATTCTTCATTTAAGTTTAAACTGATTTACTTGAAATTTACTCGACTTCTCGAAATCTTGTGGAATAAGGAGGAACTCGACCCGCCTTCAGAATGTTTGCGTGTGTGTTAACTTACGTGTGTTATAATCCATTACTTCAGAACAGAGTTAAAGATAAGACTGAGAAACCCAACACCAATTATTTTAAAAATTACATCAAACAAACACCTGAAAACAATTATATTAAAAAATAATAGTTTTTGATCATATTATTTTTAAAAAGTATGGGAAGACTGAAGACATAAACAGAATCTTCAAATTCACAGTTTGAAAAAGCGTAAAAACCCAACTTTCTTAAAAGTTGTTTAAAATTTTCCGATTTTAAAAAATAGTTATGTGAAACGATACGAAGTTTAACAAAGAAATTTTTATTAGAAGAGGGTTAGTAAAACATGAAAAAATATTATGTAGGGTAGGGGAGTTGTTCAGCCAAATACAACCCCACTTATTGGTATTGGCCCCGCAACACTATTCATTGAATATATGGTAAAAATAGTATCACAAGAATATGAGAGCAATAATTCAATTATTTTTAGCTTTAGTTACTCAGTGATCCTAATTTTGCTGAAATAAATGTTTATGGGAAAATATATGCAATATAAACAAATGCAAATTTGAGTATGTTAGCTGAATTTATAACTAGGAGGACATGGTACTAGCTATGAAAGCTAATCTCTCAGATATATTGGATTATATGCTGCTTTATGAAATAAATGGTCATTATGTATGTGTGCATACATTTTTTCCTGTGATCTTTACGAAAAAAATCCTACGATTTTAAAATAATGCAGTTGGATTTCAGTAGATTTCTTATCCATCCCATGAGAGAAAGATTTGCTTTCTGTGTAGAGTAACTCAATCATAAAACCACTGATCACATTCTATCAGATTTGATACTAAATTCAAAAATACATAATTAGGTTTAATGGATTTACAAAAAAATGTCATCAATCCAACTTTAAGTAAGTATTTATTATGGTACATAGTATAAAAATCACATAACAAATGCAAAACTTATAAAATATATCATAAAATCAATAGTGTTATAAAATTGAGTCTCACTATAAGATGGAATAGTAATATACAAACAACCAGCTTCACAACAGTCAAAAAATAAAGTCCGATACTGATCAAATCAAACACATGTTAATTGCACCAAATACCACATATAAAGTCGTCAGTTGGAATTTTTATTTGAAACTTTTATTTTTAATGTAATTGCTTACTATTTACCAAGAACTATAAAATATGATTTCAACAATTATATTAACGAAGTAATAAGTATTTTCATTATTGAAACATACTAGTATTTAATAAGAAATCTATATTAATCAAAGCGAATGTTTGCGCGTGTGTTTACTTACGTGTGTTATAATCATTTCTAAATTCACATGTTATTATATTGCTTGAGAAATGAAAAAAAATTTGAGTTTGAATGTGGTATTTATATTATTTGATTTCTGCAGTTTTAAATGACGTTAATTAATTTCTTATGTTTGCAGTAAGCAATTTATGTTTTCGTATCGTTTCACATAACTATTTTTCCTTACGTTAATAGAAGTTCAGTTAAAATCGGAAAATTGTAGACAACTTTTAAGAAGGTTGGGTTTTTACGCTTTTTCAAACTGTGAAACTGAAGATTCCGATTATTTCTTTAGTCTTCACATAGTTTTTAACAATGATATGATCCATAACAAAAAGTCGATGCTATTATTTTTTTTCTCATTTAATTTATATTATATTTATTTTTCTCATCGTATAACTTTTGATTACTACTGTAATATCAATTCTACTGTTATTCAATTAAAAAAAATCATAATATTTTTTATATTATATTTATTTTTCTCATCGTATAACTTTTGAATACTACTGTAATATCAATTCCACTGTTATTCAATTAAAAAAAAATCATAATATTTCATATTTAAAGGACCGTCCGGCAGTCAATGTGTTGAGGAGGGCCATACCTGAATTCAATTCGTGCATTGTTTTAATGTGTTTATTTTTTCAATATTTTTTTTTTGTTTTGGTACCTCACTTTTTTTTTCTTTGCAGATTCAACTTCCATTGCAGTTTGGTTCTTTTCATTTTCTGTATTTTTGAATTTAATCTCAGTTTCATTTCAGGATCTTTCATTTTATTTGCTTTCATTTTTTGCTTAATGTTTTACTAATGTTTTGTCCTTAGCATTTTTCTTTGAATATGCCACAGCCTCCGAGAAAAAAATGTCTTCGGACACAAAAGAGACAGAACAGAGAACGAAATTGAGGTAGAAGAGAAGATGAATCTACTCCAGAAAGAAAAGGACGACAGGAAGCAATCAGACAACGAGAGCAAAGAAGAAGAGAAATCGAATGTACTCCTGAAAGAGAAGCAAGACAGGAACCAAACAGACAACGAGAGCAAAGAAGAAGACAAATCGAATGTACTCCTGAAAGAGAAGCAAGTCTACAGCAGGTTAGAACTACAATAAGTTCTACTCGAAAGCGAATGTACACTAATTTTGAATATATATATATATATATATATATATATATATATAATCCAACAGAGATAGATAAAAGATAATACGAATATAGGCAAAAAACAAACAGAAATCAAGCACTCTGGGCATCCACGCACCAACGGCAAGATTCGGTATAAGTGCCGGAACTGAACCATAAAACAACATAGAGGTAATCGATAGGTCTCGTCATCAGGGAGCCTAACCAAATCAGTTACCTCAAGGGGGAACTTTCTGAATAGGATGCAGGTAAGCCCAAAATACATCCCAACGCCCCGAGTCCCCCAAGGAAGCAATTTGTCAAAAGAAAATGAAAAGTCGAACACAACTTACAGTATGGGCTCAACACACCGTACATGCAAGCATACAAATAATCTTAATGCAAAGTAAAAGATGCATACACACCCCAATTCCGTAAGTGACGGTTATGGCTAAACAGCAGCCAATACTATCCTAGAAGTTACGTCATGGTAACATTACTGCAGCGCCACCCCCCCCATTACAGCTTAACCAAATGAAAACATAAATACTATTCTAAACATCTTTAAAAATTCCTGAGTCTAAATGCCATTTTTTTAAAACTTTTAAATTGCCGACATTTTTAGGGAAATTGTTTTTACTTAAGTTTTCCTCGAAAATGTTACATGCCTCCAAAAAATCCCCAGCGTTGTTACATATGTTTTTTATTCTGTAAAGTTGTGAGTATAAAATATTATAATGCATTTTATATTTTAAGTTTCTATAGAAATTGGTAAACGTGATAACCTCAAAGTTAAAATCTAACCTTTTATCATATATCCCTATTTTTATTTCTCTATTTTGAATTTTAATTTTTAAATCCAGATAAGTCGCACAAAGATTATTATCGTTAGTCTGGTTTAAAGTTAGTTCCTTTGGGTAGATTTGATTAAGAAATTACAAATCTTTGCAGTTAAAAATTATGAGGTCATCAATATATTTGAATCTGGTAACATTATTTGAGTAAAGAAATTTAGTTTCGTAAAAATGTAAGAATAGGTTTGCAAATGCACTAGAATAGCTATTTCCCATAGGTATACACTTTATCTGTTTAAAAAAACATAGGCCATTAAAGAGGTAGTTTTCAAAAATATTAAATTTACATAAATCAATCCAGTTACATTTTAAGATTAAAGTACTATCTAGATAAGCATCATAAATTTCTGAACAGATAATCATTAAATTAACATGCTGAATACTGGTAATAAAGTTTTCAAAATCAAACGTGTATACGCTATCTATATTCTTACTTTTTAAAAAATGTAGAACATCCTGGTTATTATTTATAATAAAGCTATTTTCGGTAACCTTAATTTTATCTAGAATAATTTTTAAATAGCTAAAGAACTTTTTACTGAACAAAGTTTTATAACAATGTGTACTACATGTAACAAACCTAAATTTAGTAGGTACTTTATGGAATTTTATGGTAGGAAACAGGTAAGGGTATTTTATGTTATTAATCTTAAACTTAAATTTTTTTTTAAAGGCTAAAATCCTATTATCTATTTCTTTTTTGGTAAGGTAATTTTTTTATAGGTATTATTTTAGTTGTATTCCCTGGAAATTAACTGCTTAAAATAATCTTTACACATAAAACCGAAGTTATTGGCAGCCTTATCAACAACCGTAATAATAAACTTATTTTTTAATCCTTTAATTTTACTGTATAGATCTTTGTTTAGAAAAAAACCCTCTTGTCCTCCATACCATACTCTTCATAATTCCTTTTTATATCCTGTAAAATATGAACCTTCCACTCCATAAAACCTTCGATAGGCCTGTAATAAACGGGATGTGAATATACGAATCGCTAGGCAGTTAGGTAACGGGTAGGGACTACCCAACATAAAAACAGAGAGGCTAGAACACAAAGCCTAGGGACGCCGGCAGGTCGCCATCATAAAACTTCATAACATTAAAATGTCAGGTGATCACAAATCGGGTCAGACGTCAAGAGCGGGGGCAGCCGTGCCTGGGAATATATCCCAGACGGAAAGGACGCCAATGTTAATTAAAAATGCATGTAGCAGATTAGACACGACCAAAGCAAGATGGGGCCGGGGAGCTAAAGTAGACCGCCCCTGCACACGATAGGAGAAAGTTGGAGCAGCGAATGAGAGACCAATAGACCCCGCAGCCACTAAAAAAAGAGGAAAAACATTATATGTACTATGTGGGGGCATTTTGAGAAGAGAGCCATTTTTTACAATGTAAAAAGAGAAAATAACTTGCTGAGGGCAGTCGAGAGAGCCCATCCTACGAAAGACGTTATGAAAGGACCAAGCTACATCTAGAGCATCAAGTGAACGTGATCCTTGCCGTAAGCCTCATCGAAGAAGAGCTGCAAGCGAGTCGTAATCCTTGACATAAGCCTTATAGAAGCTGAGACAACTCCAAAGCAAGCTGACCATCACAGCAATCAATTAATAACGCCTACCGCCGCTGAAGAGACAACTCCAAAGCAAGCTGACCGCCGGATCTCCAACGTGCAACAAAGAACTGTACCTAGACAGTAATTGTGAAATTTCTCATCGAGACTCATCGAGCACTGTGCTGGAAAACGTGGACCATGCTCCAATAATGTTATACATGCTGAACTTAGTGTGAATAATATCATATTTCCCAGACGAGTGTGATCTTTGGAGTCAAGCATCTCATGGGTGAGAAATTTTGAGAATTATAATTATTCATATCCCTAATATTACATATTTGCCTCTTGCCCGTAAAGGGTCGGACTGTATTAAGTTCTATTGAATGTTGCAAGTCAGATTATTAATGATACATGCATATGTTTATAATATAAGGTGATAAGTGGAAGCCTAGTGATAAATGCTTTAACGAATTCAGCATAATGCTATTCAATGTAATTGTATATATAATATATGTAAACAAATCCTCTATATATGTATAATTATTGTGTGTTTTATGAGAGTTGTACACATTCATTTAGCACGATCACAGCCTAATAATTCCAACTGGAGTTATTACAAGGCCAATTGTACTTCCTTGCTAATTTTACTATACAATAATCCAAATATTTAGTGATAGAACTTATATTTTGCTGTGAATTTACATTATTTCTTACCCTAAATTTTGAGCCCTTACGTAGAACTTCCCTCAACCTAACATCTTTAACAATATTAATATCCCCTGTTACAATATGCCCCGAAGTTGGATTAACAAAGTTTTTAAACTCCTCAATATGACAATTACAATCAGCATTAGAAATTTTGCTTAAGTTATGACTATAAAAGTTGTAGTTGCTGATTAGGTCCCTTAACGTTTTTTGATATCTAAAAGCAATAGCGATTTTCTCACAATCCTTGATTGGTAATATTCTAGAATTACTATGCACAATAGTAGGTAGTTTTAAATGCTCGAAATCTTTATCTAGAAAGTTAATAGTACAGTACATCAATTTTCTTTTCCTTAATTAGAAAATTTCGCACTATGTAAGTGAGAGTAAATATTCGCCTTAACAAGACAAATTTTTAATTGAAAATCTGCATTGGTAAACACGTATCTACATAATTAAAGAGCGTTTAGAGTGGCCCATAATGACTGAAAAATTTTACTTAATTAATGTCATAATAAAAAAAAGGTAAATTTAATATTATATATATATATATATATACACACACACACACACACATATATATATATATATATATATATATATATATATATATATATATTTGACTGATATATGATACTGCAATTCAAAATGCTTCCCTGTGATTGAATGTAAATGTCAATTTAGGAGTCGAAATTACAATTATGAGTGAAATTACTTAATTTCTTTTTGAAAAGATTTTGCTTAGATAGTATTAATATCACAGATGCCACGATAATAATGATGAGCAGATTTCGTAGAAGATAGTGCATGTACCTTTTCGTAAAACAGTCCAACCGTAAAATGCTAAAGCATAGTGCTCTAGTTCAACATGAAATTTCGTAACTTATAATTCACTATGAGCAAAATAATTATATATAATAATTATAGGAGAATAAAAAATTTAGTATAATAATAGTAATATACAATACAATAAGTACGTAAGGACGAGTGAATTTCCCTGATATTTTTAAGTAGAGTACAAATAATGTGCTCTCAAATACTATTGAATGAGACCCCTCAAATCATCTCTGAAATCATAGAAAAGCTGTACATACGTACGAAAAAAAAATACACACTCCATCAGGAATTGCTAGACTTTACGTCAACCACGCTGGTTATTATTCTAAGCATAAATAAAGGGATAAAAATAATGTAAGGGGTAAAATATTTTATAGGAAGAACGCTTTATTTGAGTGTTTTGAGGTATAATGCCTTATCCCTCTTGCAATATTTTGAAAATGCAATATTTTGAAAATGTTAAGAAGTTTCCACGAACAGAATTGTGCTTAGAGTTTTAAAAGTTCTCTTTAGCAAGTGTTACTAGTAATATGCCATTTCCTAAACAGTGCTTGTCATAGATACGTTGTTAGTTGCCTTTAACAATATTGATTGAATTGAACTCTTGCAAGGAAAAAAATATTACGTTAAAAAAGACAGAGAAAAATCATGTCCAGAATTTTTTTTCTTTTTTAAATTACTGACATTTTGAGGCAATAGTCTCATAAAAATATAGAAGCATGTGTTATGTAATACAATTTTCATAATTGACTTATAAATGTATTATACAATCGAAATGTTTTTATGAGCAATGTTTGTGAAATATTGTCGAATGATATTCCCAAATGACTGTCCACATAATTTAAAATTATAATTTTCACTATTAGGATGTTTAGTAGCAATAAGATGTGATCATTCGTTTGATAGAATGTTTTAAGCAGTTCAATAATCTTCAGTGCTCTATCATATGTGTGTAGTGATATCTAGCTTCATTATATGTATCAGGATGTAGCTGGGATAAAGCATTGTATAAGCACAGGAAAATGTGCATTATTACTCTTAACCTGATAACCATGATTTAATTTATTTCTTTCTATCTGTCATACTTGAAATATATTGATTCAGCTACGAATCGTAATCTCCAGTAATTTTAATTTAAAAGATTATTACAAATTCACGGAAATATAATCTCTACAATATTTTAAAAATTTGCGTCATACATTCAGTTTTGTGACTATTCTATTAATCTGATGGTTTTTAATTTAAAGCTTTGACTTAAAAATTATCTGTATCTTGCGAGATTTCTTTTCTCATTCACGAAAGGCAATTAAACTAAATGAAATGTTCATAGGAAATTTTTACCTATTAAGTAGCAATTTTCATCGAAGAGAGTTTTCATCCTACATCGAAGACACTTATTAATAAAATATCACAAAGCTTAGGAGTGTTTTAAATTTAATTATTTTGACAACATAAAGACACTGAATGATCTCACTTTATTACGTTAATTCTCACTAAATGATCTGATTTTGTTACATTATTTCTGATATCCTTCCTCAGTTATAAACTGAACTTTTGCTGGACTATTAATGAGAAGATAAATAGGATTATACCAAACTAGTATCGATGATGAGCGAGAGAGAATTTAGTTGTCAAAGTTAATTATGCCAAAGTAATTTAGTTAAATGCTCATTTCCTGTTTTTAACGTCAAATTAAAAAGTAAAGAGAGGAAATACATTTTTATTACGTGAAAGAAAGCATAAAATATATGCTTGTAGTATAACTGTCAATAAATGTTGATCATTTATAAATATTATTATAAAAGTATAGGAGATATTTTTCAATGAAATCCTGAAATGTATAATACAATAATGTAAGTATACGAATAAAAACGCAAAACAAAAAATCTTAGTAGAAATCAGAATATAAAAAAATGTAAAAAACATTTTACCCGTGAAAATTATTCCAGTAAGTGTTTGTAGGACAGTAACTTTTACCTGCAAAGATACATAAAAAAATCCACGTGGTTGCGAAACGAAACCATTGTTGGTTATTCGTAATTAAGCTAAAACTAACAAAATATATAAAATTGCTATATAAATTAATGTTTGTCTTTTAAGAAAACATACATCTAAACAATAAAACAATTAATTCTCCTAAGAAAGAAACATTAATTGAATTAAGAAAATGATCTAGCATCGAAGTATTTTTTGTTAAATGAAAGCATATAATGTAAATGAAAATTATTTATGTTGTTTACACGATCATAATATCTTTACTGACATTCTTCCCTAACTGTGTTGAAAAGAAAAAAAAAACCTTCTAAGCTTAGAGTTATTACTATGAAAATATTTTCGAAATTACACATACCATTTGTTAAACATTTATCAAAGGGCCATTCGGAGTGTGTTTCGAAACATAAAAAGATATTTCACATAAAAGCGGAGCTTAATAACCAATGAGGCGTTTCCATATTATAGGAAAACTATTCAGCAACCTATAAAAACAGTTATCGGTAAGTATCAAATTGGTAAAAAAGTTGTTATTACGATCATAAAGGTTTAATGCCCTAAAAGATTATGCGAGACAAAGAGATTCAATTTCGTTATTCCGGCAATATAATAGATCGCCTATTGATCCGAATCATTAATACAAATGTGATTCGAAAATGATTCAATTTAATCCGACCACAAATAATTATGAGGTTTTAATATGATTATTTACGAGTCGCAAAAGAGTTTTCCTTTGTGAAAGATCAGACACAAGCAATCAAAGATCATTGTAACAAGATAATACTAACAAATTCGCAGCTCAGAACTTCTTTAGACTGTTACCACATATTTAATACGCCTCTTTCGATTACAGAATAATATTTATTTCGGGTATTGGTTAGGAAAAAAAATCTATGTTACATTACTCTCACCCCAGTCCAATTTTCTGCTTTAATGATCAAATAACACACTTTAATTGTAATTTAGATATAATTTAATGATTATGGAAAATTTTGCTTTGCAATTATCATTACAAAAGTAAATAAAATTCTTGGAAATTGATTTTAAACGTCAAAAATAAATATTTATAACACAATTAAAAATTAGTTTTGTTTACAAATAAATATTCTTTAAAAAAATATATTTCACGAAACTTCGAAATGTATGTAATAATATAATACTGATAAAAGAATAAATCCAATAATTTTTTATAACATCCAAAAAATTAAAACGGTAATGGTCGTTCCAATGCGACATCAATTAAAAGGGAATTAAATGATTCGGGTGAAATATATGCTTGACAATTTAAGAATCGTGTTTATAGGTAAGCAAAGGTCTTTCTCCTTTCATTGCATGTAAATAAAGAATCGAGAGGTGCAAGCCATTATGACCGGGACATCAATTTTTGATATGGAGTGTTTTATGTTTTCGCGACAGGAAAAATTGAAATCGTTCTTGAAATATAGCAACCAAAGTTTAATGTTATGCATAGAAGATTTTGAGCTGAAAAACAGTTAGGTGAACAATCAGGAAAATTATATAGTGAACGAAATTTCTTAGGGCAAGAAAGGGGTTTTATGCATATGTACACTGCGCGTTTTTGCAACTAGCGCGTTTTTGCAACATGGGTACCAAATAATTAGAAGAAAATAAGTAATTTACTTACTTACACACACACACACACACACACACACATGTCAGTTTTTTTCATGCGTTGTTAAATTACTGGAATTAAAATTATGTATGAACGTTAGAATAATCTGTAATAATACAATGTATATTTTCAATGTATAACAAGTATCATGCCTACTGTATGCAAACAAAACTATGAAATAAAAATTTAAATGATATAGTTATAAGATTACATTCAGAAATAAATCACCCAATTTTTTTGGAGGACATTTTAGTGTAGTTCCTGGCAGTTAAAATCGTATCATATAAATGATTTTACTTCAGTAAATTATTTGATTTAATGTCTCTTGAATTATTTTGTTGCATTTTGTTTAGAAGTTTTCATTTGTATAACAGGCACAATCCTTTCAAAATTTTAATTTATATTTCAATATTGAAACTCACAAAGACCTTATGCTACGCCATTTATATGATTCTTTTCAAAAGATGTGAAATAATGGAAGCTGCATGTTAACTCCTTGATGAATAGTACGATGCGACGTAACTTTAATTTTCATATTAGTTATATACCTCAAATAAGGTTCGTGGTGCATAAAAATTTTAATTTCTTTAATGAAATTCATTACTTTATTCTTTTGAAATATTTAAACCTTTACTTGTATTCTCATTATCTTTATCGTCCTTTGTCTTTATTGTAATTTTATCTAATCTTCATATTAATGAAATTCTAACGAGATTATAGCTTAGGGCATTTCACCTCTTGGGAAGCATAACAAAAATATTTTTTTCAAAATTCAGTGGCGTATCTCTAAACTTTTGAGTTTTCAATAACGTAAATACCTTAAACAGAATTCCGGAAAATCCCGTATATGTTATTGCATAAACTACATTCAAATATTGAAAAAAGAGAGTAAATTTTAATTCAGCGAATGTATAAATGATGCTATATAAGAAGATTTCTACATGAATAAATCCGCTTGTATATTACACGTTTAAAGGAAGATGAAATGAGTGGTATAGTAAAGTAAATTATATTATGTGTTGATATCAACTTGATCAAATATTGTAATGGAATTTGAAAATACTTTCCCGTACACATTCTACTTAAAGAATAAAGGAATTTTCAAGAAGAAGAATTTTTTTTGTGTGTGTTTGCTTCTCCAGATTGAAAAATAAATGTAGATAGTTATTTTATGGTTAACTTTGTATTTAATAAATATGTACAAAATTTTTACATAATGATTAGTCTTACTGCACTTTTGTGATATATATATATATATATATATATATAATATTTATCAAAGTATGCATGTATAAAGATTTATTTTTTTAATCCATTAACCATAAGTGACATGAAGAATTATAAATGATCTCAAATACGAGTTTAACATGGAGGAAAATCGACTATACACATTACTCTAGAGCAGTGTTTCCCAACCGGTGGGTCGCGGCCCCCTAGGTCGTCGCAAAACTTTTCTGGTGGGTCACCACGGCTTTATTGAAGTAAAGTAACTGATTAGCGAATTTCATCGAACACAGTTCTCAATATTTTTTTTTTACTATTGTTGATGAGATAATGAAGAATACCTAACAGGTATTAATTATAAATAATAGATAGACAAATAATAATTTATAATAAATTATAATTATTAATTATAACAATTGTTAATTTAATTTTAATAATTATTTATTTATTATAATTAATAAATAAATAATTATTTATTTGATGCAAGAAAAAAAATATATATATACGTGTATATATATATATATATATATATATATATATATATATATGTAGCATACTTAAGATAATTCTCTATTATTATTCAAATATAATTTTTCAAACGATGACGGTTTGAGAACTGTGTGCTGTATCAGAATATACGTATACATATTGTGTAGCATTAACAATTGTGTAGCATATATAAGATAGTTCTGTATTATAATTGAAAAATAATTTTTGAAATGAATACTATGTCGGTACTGTGGGGGGCTATATGGATGTTTGTGGAGGATAATAATTATTTGTATGATGTAAGAAGCAATTTGTGTAGCATACTTAAGATAGTTCTACACTCAAGAGCCAAAACATTAGGACCATCTGTCAATAACGAGTGGCCCACCTTTGGCGCGCGAAACAGCTTCAACCCGCCTTGGAATTGATGCCACAAGTCCTTGGTAGATGGCCGGAGACAGATTGTACCAGATGTTTAAGCAACGGTCTCGCAAATCCGAGATATTGCGAATTGGTGGTCCTTGAACTCTGAGCTGCCGTCGCATGACATCCCAAATGTGTTCTATCGGATTGAGATCCGGTGAGTTAGGCGGCCAAGACATTAACTGGAATTCAGCATCATGTTCCTGGAACCACTCCAACACAATTTTAGCCTTGTGACACGGGGCGTTATCCTGTTGGAATATTCCATTTCCAGCTGGAAAAACAGAGGCCATGCAAGGGTGCAACTGGTCCGCAATGATGTTCAGATACCCTGTAGCATTCATGGTCTGCTCTACCACAACCACCGGTCCCAGAGACGCCCAAGAGAACGTCCCCCAAAGCATAATACCGCCACCACCGGCCTGTGTATGACCTACTGTACATTGAGGGTGCAACAGTTTGGCTGGAAGACGGCGCATCTTGACACGGCCATCGGCGTGATGAATGACAAACCGTGATTCATCTGACCAGACAACTCTCTCCCACTGATCCATGGACCAGTCGCGATGTTCCCGGGCCCAGCGCAGGCGCAGTTGGCGATGACGCTTGGTCAGCAAAGGCACACGAGTGGGACGTTTGCTGCGTAGCCCCATATCCAACAGTATCCGCTGAACAGTGTGCTGCGATACTATTCTACTTGGCCCTGCATTGTAGTGGGCTGTCAGCAGAGCCACTGTCTGGCTCCGGTTTTGCCTCACCATGCGAGACAGTCTCCGACGACCTTTTTCTTTGATAGCGTGTGGACGTCCAACACCATGTCGTCTACTGCTGGTTTCACCATCATTCATCCACTTTGCATAAGTACTAACAACTGTAGGTCGCGAACAACCCACGAGTTTCGGAAATACTTGTTCCGAGCCTTCGAGACATTACAATCTGCCCTCTATCAAAGTCGCTTAGATCCGCAGCCTTTCCCATCACACACAGAAGTAAGTGAAAGAATGATTCTTCAGACTCTCCAGCAGCAGTTAAATACCACTTCCACCTGATTACATGCCTTCCACGTCATCCAGGCGAATTCATTGCAAAATGTAGGGGTGGTCATAATGTTTTGGCTCTTGAGTGTATATTACTATAGAACTATAGTTTTTCAAATGAAGACACTATTTGGTTATTGGTGTGGTAACACAAATAATGTAAATATTTCAACACGAAATAAAAAAATATAAAAAATAATGCTGCACATTTCACGAGAGAAATTAAAAAATACTAATATTTCCCATTGTATTTAATATTAGAGAGAACGAAAAACATTTCAGATTACCAAAGGGGATTAAATTGTCTTAGAAGAAATAAAATAATTATTTGTAAAAATTATGTTATAGTGAGCTAGAAATATGAAAACAGTGATTAGAATAGCGGAGAACAATGAAACACAGGTATTCATTGTTCCTAAAAATTACAATAAAGTCCTAATACCGGGTGCGTCATAAATTCGTGCAAAGTTCAAAAATTCGTAATAAAGGAAGCAATGGTCGGAATTTTTTTCTGTTTGCGCCAATAGTATGAGAGGGACATTGGATTTTTTTTATCCATATAAAAAAAGTTTCCAAAACTAACCGAAAGAGGGCGCCCACACGTCATACTGAGGCGTTTTAGACAAATCTGGCAAACTCAAACAGAAAAACAAACATATCACAATATCATGAGAATGTGCATTTATTTTTAAAAAAAACAGATGTTCAACATTACTACCAGTACAAGGTAATAGGCAAGTGAGGCGCGTCACTAAGCCCATTACAGCGGAGTGTAGCTTCGATGGCAGCGACTGTCTGTAGAATAACATTTTTCAGGTCCACCAAAGTGGATGGGGAGCCCCGGTACACATGAGACTTTAAGTATCCCCACAACTAAAAATTAGCCGGGATCAAGTCTTGTGATCGTGAGAGCCACTGAACCTTACAACCGCGACTCATTGAACTCGGTCTTCAGTGAAAGATTCCAACAGGGACGTCTTGACATCACGTGAATGTGGTTCGGGGCACCATCCTGCATGTCAACATTACGAAAATAGAATGACGGATCCATTTCTCGCCGGGTGTTTTACTGATAGCTTGATTTGCATAAAACGTCTCAGTATGACGTGTGAAAGACCTCTTACGGTTACTTTTGGAAGCATTTTTTTTTACATGGAAAAAAAAATCTAATGTCCCTCTGATCCTATTGGCGCAAACAGAAAAATTTTCCGAGTATTACTTCTTTTATTAAGAATTCTGGAACTTTGCACGAATTTATGACACACCCGTTATATACCAAAGCACACAAAATTTAATTAATTTAAATTTGTCTGTAGTTTTCTCATTTACCACTTCAATATTAATACGAAGTCAACTAATACTTATTATGTCTTATTTTGAGTTCATAGAGATGGTCTGTTTCAATTCAATATAGTTAATCTACTTTCCGCATTTATATCTGATAAGCACCCCAAATATCCTCCCCAAGTTCAAAGAAAAAAGATGATAAAAACAACTCAGAAATATGCCCTCTACTGGAGCCTCTACTAGAAATGTTTCGAGTTCCTGCTTCTGTCTATTAAGCGTGTGATGATAGTGGATCAGGAAACAAGGAGAATGAACACGCGTTGCTTGGAGACAAGTAATCTCTTCCAATTACCACGGAGGAAAATAAGCTCCCCTCCTCTTGAATTTTCTCTCTGGCTTCGAAAACGGAATTGAGAGAAGATCATGCGGTTAGAGAGTGCAATGAATAAGAATGGAAATAGAGTGGTTTGTTAAAATTTTACCTGACCGTTTCAAAGGAAATTATTTCTAGAATATGCTATTTTATGTGTAAGTGTGAAAAGGGCTATGGCTACTCAAATAAAGAATCATAAATATTTTATTCGTATAAGATTATTGAATTTGCAGGCTAAAGTTTCTAACTATTGATTTCGTTCATAAATATTATTCGTGAAGCATGAAGCATCCTGGTGTTGGGAGACTATACTTACGTCAACCCAATAAAGACATCAAAACTTCTTGGACAAATTCAAACTCCTTCTTTGATAGATTTTTTGCACATTCTTCAATTTGCTGTTAAGATTTGTATCACTCTCTGTATATGAATTCAGTTACGAGTAGATCACTTCTTTCGAATAAAATCGGTTAAAATTGAGTCGATACTAGTCGGTGGTGTTGGTTCAGCTATAGGGTTCCCCGTTAAAAGGAACCAACGATTCTTCCGGTTAAAATCGATTCACTGACGTGTTCTCCGCACTGGCAAAACAAAGTGAAATCAGATTATATTTCGAGACTTGGTCCCAAACTACCAATATCGACTAAACAACTGAATTTCTGCCATTTCTAAGAAAATTATTTGCGAAAAAACAAACACCAAGTTAAAGATTAACTCGAAACCTTTTGACTAAAGCTATTTTTTCGTCATAGATACGTCATATCCATCTTGGTAATGTAGAACATTTTCAATACAACATGGTGCGTGAAGCGATTTATTAAATGCTTAGTTTTGAATTTATTTCTCCCGATTTTAAAAGGTGAAATACATGCATTTATTTATAACAATATTTGATCCTACTTTTGAATTGATAATTAAAGTTAACCGTAACTAAGTTGGGGGGTTTTCTTTAACATATAATATAACTAACAAATGAAAAGAAGCCCGTTTTGGGTGTTATTGCAAAAACGTAGATTGCGCACACAAATTCAAGGCTTAAAGGAAGGTGCTTTACTTAATAAATATAAACTAAAAAATAAAGTTTAATCAATAAAAAAAAAATATTGAATTTTCTATTGCATAATTTCGGAGTATAAATTTTATACTTTTCAATTAGTGCAATAATGAGATGATTCAATAACTTTTAGTTATTTTTTTTCAATTTAAAAGGCAATAAATAACCATAACCTGGAAAATAAGAAAGTTTGAAATGAACAATGAAGCATTTTAGTATACAAATAAAAAACATTATCTATTGTAACGAAAATAATCAAAAGAGGAAATATTACTACTTTAAAAAAGAAAGGAAAGTCAATTCATCATTTTGAGAAGACAACTGTAAACTGTAGTTATAAAATTCAAGTATGGCTAGAGAAAAAAAAATACAACTGGGTTATCGCCGTCGGCTAGAAGTTATTGTGATATAAAACTCATGCGTAAGATAGTGAAAATTGACACTGTTCAATTTTTCTTGCGTCAAATTAACTTCCTACTAAAAGAATACTTGTCTTATACGTAAATATTAAATTTTCTCAAAGTCTTGCAGTAGGCTGCACTATTTTGCATCACAGTGTGTTTTATTCTCTGAGGCTGTTTCTTATAGGGCGACAACGCCAGATGTCATGTTGTAAGTTCTACTACGCTTTGATATGGTGACAATGGTGTAAACCGAATGGACTGGCCTGCCCAGAGCCCAGACTTGAACCCTTTCGAGAACCTCATGGACGAGATGGATCGCCGAATTAAGTAGTGCAACAACCGTCCAAAATCAATGTAGGAACTTACATTTCTTCTCCAAGGCGAGTAGAAGGAAATGCCAATAGCCGTCATATAAGGACTTGTGGAAGGCATACCCCGGAGGTTTGAGGCTGTAATTGCCTCTCGTGGAGGCTACATCAACTATTGAATATGAATAAATTTTGTTTTTCTTTTCTATCACAAGTGTACAAATACTTATTGGTAGATGTGTGTATATATATATATATATATATATATATAGGAGGTATATATATATATATATATATATATATATATATATAATTCTTCAAGTATGCTAGCTAATTTATACTTATATTATTTTTAAATTAATAATATAGAAAATTGAAATCACAATATATTTAGGTATATAGATGATATAATAGTAATTAATAAAAGTAATAACCATATAGACTTCATTTTTTACCTTCCTAATCTGGAACTAAGTAAAAGTAGCCATGATAATATTAATGTAAACTTTTTAGGTATTAACATTAAATTAAATTCTCACAGGAAATTTACTTTTGACTTATACGACAAAAGATCTGACTATAATATTAATATTGTTGAATTTCAAAATTATCTAACGTGTTTACATAAATCTGTTTTTAATAACATTATTGCAAATCAGTTAGTTCGTATAAATAGGCTATGTTCTAAAGACAATAGGAATAAGCATATTTTAGACTTGAAAGCTGTGCTAACACGGAACAATTACCCCGAAAGTCTATCCAAAAACATAATTGGTAGTTTTAGTTTTAATGAATAGTTTGTTCTGTTGCTGTTAATAAGTTAAACATAGCAATAAGAAAAATAGAAAAAATAGCTACTAAAAATAAAAAAAAGAAAAGAAAAATCATAAAAAAATAAAAATAATAATAAAAATAACTCTTAGTAGTAATAATTAAAAACTAAATTAATAATGGATTAATAGTCCTAAAATACAGTAACCATAGTAAGTCAGTAACTGAGTATCTCCATGGTTGCAAGTTTTGTGACGTCAGTCATCTTGCGGTTACATGTTCTTAACTTCCACTCTGTCTAGCCCCAGGCTTGGTGTGCTTTGGATAAGTAACATTTTTTTCAATTTGTAATCAATTCTTCTGGTTTTCATGGATTGTACGGTGTCTGAGTTTGTTTATTGTATAGATCATACTCATCGGAAACAATCCATTGGTTTTTAGACAGTATTGGCACCTCTGATGAAGAGATGCTGTCTAAAACCTCTTTCATACTTTTCTTTTCATGTTATTTGTTCCTGGCTGCAAGTAGCTGTAGGGCAATTACTGGTATTCTCTTTCATCAATTTCTTATATACACTGCTGGCCACCCAAATTGCAACACCAAGAAAGACAAGAGATATCACAACAAAATTTATTTTGTAGATAACATGTTGACAAAGTATCAAATCATTAAATTTATAGACTTCTGTGAAGTGTGGTTCCTGCCAAAATCAGTAGCCAGAGTAGCCGCCATTGTTGGAGATCACCGCTGCCACACGCCTCGGCATCGATTCAAAGAGATATTGGATGAGTTCTTGGGGTACAGCAGACCAAGCAGCTTCCACACGTTGCCAAAGTTGATCTGCTGTGACAGCTAGGGATGGAATCTGGGTCAATCATAGAGCAACCATGTAACACATGGTTTCTATCTGCGAAAGATCCGGAGAGTGAGGCGGCCAGGGAAGCAATTCAATCTGGCGATTGACGAAGAACCGTTGGACAATGCGTGCCACGTGTGGTCGCGCATTATCCTGTTGAAATATGGCTGTGGGCAAGCCCTGAAGGTAAGGAAGGACAACTGGCTCCAACACCTCGGAGATGTAGCGCTGGCTGTTTAAAGTACCGGCAATGCGTACTAGAGGTGTGCGAGAGTGATATCCAATACCGCCCCATACCGTAATACCCGGTGCAGGACCAGTGTGGCGGTGCATAACGCAGCTGTTCAGCATCCTCTCTTCACGGTGTCTCCAGACTAGAATGCGACCATCGTGGTGTTGCAGACAGAAGCGTGACTCGTCAGTAAACACAATTTCATTCCATTCTGCCGTCCACATCCTTCTGTCATCGCACCATTGGCAGCGGAGACGTCTGTGGTTCTGCGTCAAGGGTAGACAAAGCAATGGACGTCTTGCGGACAGACAACTCTGCTGTAAACGGCGTCGAATTGTACGCGCAGACACTGGATGATGCGTTACAGACTGCATGTGCTGTGCTATTGTTCGTGATGTGACTGAGCGATCCGTCACTGCCATGCGCACAATTTGCCTGTCATCACGTGAAGTGGTGCGCTGAGGTGGATGCGATCGAACACGCCGGTTCGTCGTACCCTCCTCCATCCAACGATCACATATCCGCATTACAGTTGTTTGGTTTCGTCCAACACGACTACCGATTTCCCTGAAAGATAATCCACAATCTCGGTAGGCCACTATCCTTCCTCTGTCGAACTCGGATACTTGATCAAAAGATGATCGCTGTTTTCGACGAGTTATAATTGATCGTTTTTTTTGAAAAAACCACAAGAACACAATTACCGAACTTGAAATCGTCGAAATCTCCAAGCTTTAAATAGCACTATAGGCACGCGTGATGTGCGTCTGCGCTGAAATTCTAATCATTTGCATATCTCACCTCCGCTAATGCATGTTGTAAATTTCATGTTATTTGCATGTTTCCTTCAGGGTGTTGTATTTGCAGTGGCCCGCAGTGTATAATATATATATATATATATATATATATATATATATATATATATATATATATATATATATTTATTTATATTTATATATACAGGGCTAGATTAGAGGAAGAGCGCGCCGGAACGGCGTTCCTGTACCTCTCTTTCGGAAAAAAAATTACGATAGTTAAAACATTTATTTAATCACAAATTACTCTGTTGTTAGTGAGTGAGCCTGACCTACTACTCTTTACACTTCACGGAAAAGAACCATTCGCAGGTCGTAACGATCGATTATGATGTGAGGCTAGGGTAGTATGTTGAGCGTTCTATTGAGTACAGCGAACTGCTACTATTTCACTGAAGCGAGTGGTATTATGGCTTGACCTTGGCCGGCTGACGGGATGCTAGTTTGACTCATTTTTGCGGACTGCACTGACTTTTCGCGGTTTGCAAATGAGGTATTGTGTTAGACCTGACTACTCATTTCGCGAATCGACCTCCCCGAGGCAGCTATCGTTCTTCCATGTTGTGTTTTTGAGGTTAGTTGCGTTTGAGCAGTGTCAAGTCTGTGTGAGGGCGATAGATTGTGAAGTGAAGTAAGCGAAAAACTAACCGATTTTTCTCACTTTCGGGTGGCAGTAAAAGAGCACAGCATTAGTTGTGACGATACCAGTGATGACAACGTTTTTAATGATGATGACGGCGAAATGAAAAGCCTCAGTTCGCAACCGTCCTGTAACACTGAAAGCGAAACAATGGCTTCTGAAAAGCTTGACTGTAATGTAGAATACCCTAAAGAAAAAGATACACCTATTGAGTGCGACAATGTCTTGCCAGATTGCTGGACTAACTCGCAATAAAACGAATTTTGCCAAAAATATGACTGGTTGTTTATTAAAAATGGAACGTTACGACGCAGTGCCTGTGAAAAGTATGGGGTTTTATCTGTCCACTAGCCGGGCTTCGCCGAGCTACGCTCAAGCCACAAAAGGAAGACGATGAATGAAGCAAGTGAATGAATGACTCAATCGTTGTTTACAACCCAAGGGGACAATTTGCCGTTCTTCGCGTTTGAAGAACCGATAGTAAATTTGTGTTAAGAAACATTCTTTAAAAATTCAATTAAAAATCGAAATTTTAAGATAGAGACTTGAAATGAGGTTTATATGAATGAGAAAGCTTTCATCTTCCAGATGGTGTAAATATTTTCTTCGTAAGCTAAAAAGAAGAGCATCGACCGTAGATCCTCAAAATTACGTAAATTTCTCGAAAAAGTGGGTTTAATATTTTGATGAAAATATTAGAACTTCTTTTCACTTTTAACTTGCAAAATATCCCCCCAAAAATATCTACATCTTGAAATAATCTAATTATGTTTAAAAAATTTGAATTAAATTTTCTTAAGGGTCTTTCCAAATATATAACATTTAATGAAAAAAAATTATATCGATAAAAACATGGCCGAATTTCAAAAGATCAGTTTGTAACTGTAAGTAATAAAAATTGATCTATTTATGATTAAAAAGTTTTAAAAAATTAGACACAAGATGACACATCTTTTAGTAATTCTTTTTTTAGTGAGAATCTCGCTGTGAACGAATCACGTTTTGTTATGACTCAATCGTTCTTTACAACTTCGCTTCTCTCCACCCCTCCACACCCCCCACGTATGGGCGAAAAATTCTTCCTTCCAGGCGTCCGCATTTGAACGAACGATAGGAAATTTGTGTTGACGTATTGTTCTTTAAAATTCAATTAAAAATAGAAATTTTAAGATAAAGACTTGAAATGAGGTTTATATGCATGAGAAAGCTTTCCTCTTCCATATGATGCAAATAATTTCTTTGTAAGATAATAACACGAAGAACATCGACCGTAGATGCAAAAAATGCTTAAATTTCTCGAAAAAGTGGGTTTAATATTTTGATGAAAATATTAGTTTGTTTTAAATTATTTTTAAACAAATGAGGTCTTGTTTGAAGGAGAAATGTTTGTAGTCTTAGATTGTAAAAAGATCAAAATTCTACAATCAATTTTTGCCGAGATATCATAATCTGATGTTAAAAAAACATAAAATATCCCACAAAACATAAAATAAAAAAAATTCTGGAATAAAATTTAAAATTCGGCCTTCGAGGTGCACTTTCCCATAGTCT